>WIPJ01000174.1:272663-294191 GCA_018155075.1 Cassiopea andromeda
TTACCCCCCCCCCCCCTCCAGGGCATTTCTTCCAGTTACGTACTTGTGGTGCATGCCTCCTTGCTTTGCAAAATTTCCTCCCTTCGAATATTAGTCTTCATCTGCCATATCCAGTTTAACTCTAAGAAGGTTCCCTTTCGTGTCCAGACACATTCGAGATTTTGCTGTGCATGCTTCATTATTGTAACCCCTAAAAGCCTTATATTATTGCTTGGCTCTTGGTGTCTTGCCAACATAGGCGTCAAATCTTGATTGGCTAAAACACATAGTTTTGAATAATTGAAGAATAGTTTGCAATTATGTTTCAGTTTGTTGTAAAGGTTTCTCATTGGCTAGCAGAGTTGTTAGAACCAGGCCCTGCGCAGTATTTAGAGTATTATTAGTTTGCATCCGGCAGTAGCAGTCAGAAGGAGTTGGAGGAGCGTTGGGAGAGGAGATGCACTATAGAAATAATTAGATTATATATTCATTGATTTAATCGTTATGCATATATTTTCAAAGGGTTGTTTCTCTTTCCTTCCGCCCTTATTAATTCACAACACAATTCACATTTCCAGAAGGAGCAATTTTTACAGCTTGTGCAGATCAAGAGACATAACAAGCGTAGATGGGTGGCTTTTTAAAGTCGATAACTTTTGATCTGCGCAAGATATAAAATTGCTTCTTCTGGAAATGTGAATTGAAGCTTTCTGAACCTTTGACTTCTCCGTTTTTGTAGATATCAACCAACCGTTCTCACTCACAAACGCTGAGATAAAAATGTCCATGTTTGTGAGTTCACATTGCTCACAGAAACGGTTGAAAAAATATCCATTTCTTTGGTTTTAATCCTTGCACAATGCTGTGGTCGAGAAAATATCCGTATTTTACGTTCACACTAATTCACTGCGTTTTTACAAGCCTCCGTTTTTCTAAATATCCACTTTGAAAGGCATTTTTGAAAACCTCCGATTTTCTGCGGTTTTATGCTATGTAGTGTGAACGGTTTCGCAAAAACGGATATTTATATCTGCGTTTTTGTGCAGAAGCGGAGCAGTGTGAACTGGGCAAAAGTTAATTCTAATTAATGCTTATTTATGCTAATGATACCTACTTAATCTACTTAGCGTTAATTTATGCTAATGAATACCTACTTAATCAATGCCTACTTATGTCGTGCGAGTTAAAAACGAAGACTGCATTGGGGCGTGGCATTGCCCTTTCGACATCCTTTGAAGTGAACAGCACAGATCCTCCACTAAAATTAACAAGTTAATGTACGAACAAGTAGATATATTAATGAATGGTAACTGGCAAATGCGCAAATCTTGAGGCTGCGTAACATCTATGGCAAATCATTTTCCCCCGCATTTAAACGTGAAAGTTACATTGCCTTCTGACGCAAGGTTTCACAAATTCCCCAAGTCACGTGAGTATAGGCCATGAGATAATTCCTAATCTTCAAATTGAGCTTACCCTTTACCCGATAATCTTGCTTATCATTGGCTTACTCCGTGTCACATGATCTTTGAGTTATTGAATGCGCTGTTATACGTGTTTCAGTTTTGCTATTGTTAAATTGGTCTTACGCAAGGCTTTTGATGGTCTTAATTCCGTAAGACATATCACATTTGGGATTGGCAAGCTTTTCTGTGGACTTAGTTATTGTAGGAACATTGTGCCTGCCTACGGCTGAACCGAACACCAACTATGGATACTGACCTGTCGTTTGAAAACTTTCGCATACCAGATCCTGTGCAGAGTAATCGTGTCTATGAAAAGGTGCGTGTAAAGTCTGTTATTGCTACTATGAATATATTTGGTTTTTGAGTCTTATTACGTGGAAAAATACTTCTCCCTATGTGGGGATTTGCTTGCGTGCAACGACAGAGCAAAAGTGAAAGGCTCTTCAGCAAGTTGCAAAATACTTTCAGTATGGCGTATACACAGTTCAATCCAATGTTCTAATTAACTTTGAAGTTTTCATAATTGTAAATTTCTCCTCTCAAAAAATAACCTTGCTTGGCTACTGAAAGATAGCGGGAGCTGAAAAGAACTTTCTAGAACGTCATTCAAACCTAGAAGTTGCATTGAATTGTGCTAGGCCTAACGCTGCATCTCTGGCGGGAAAATATTTTCGAACAAACTTACGCCATTTAAAATAGAATATGCATAATGTACACTAGCCTCACGTAAGCATTTCACCGCTATATCCAAAATGGCGGCAAAAATACACCATATGTTGATAAGGCCAACATTTAAATTCCTACAGTTAGTGTCATACAGCGTTTTCAATGATAATTGTGCTGCAAAATTTAAAGATATCTGCTGACGCCAGATTTTTCGATTATGAACATAAACAAACTGCACAATACGGTTTCTAAATTTCGTGGAATGCATGAAGTTGAAAACCAGAAAATTTAGTTTTGAGCTACGGGTCGGTTCGCAGTTAATGGCTAGCTGAGTGCTGTAATGTTGCTTTTTTAAGGAATGATGCTTTGGCTTTAGAAACTATCCCATAGCTTTTAGGTTTTGGGGGCTTGCCAATAGAAGCCTACAAACCGGAGTTCTTCCAACCAAGATGCAGGAATGCGATATCGACTATGTTTTGGGGTAGATTAGGCCTAATGGAGAAAGTGAATGCTGCGAGTATGTCTCACTGTTGCGATAAAATGTACCCCCAAAGTATTTCTGCCATCTATGATAACTGAGATAAGCTGTGGAAACTTTTCAGCGTCTCCACGCTGACTATCTGCTGGTTCAGGGATTTAGTTGTTAAAGTGCCAAGAGAACTCTCAGAGAGACACCAATTTGTATCCAGTTACTCTTCATGAAAATATTTCTCTAAAGTTATCTACTTGAAGCCAACGTTACCATTTCTCTCTCTAATTTTGTCTCTCTCTTGATTCCTATCCAAGTCTGATTTGTTTTTCTCTATCTACTCCAATCTCTCTCTCTCTCTCTCTCTCTCTCTCTCTCTTTTTTATAGGTAACTTACACAGAATCTATAAATTACTACCAATCAAATTTAAGAATAACAGGATAAGGAATTTACGTAAATATGGTTAAAAAACAACTTGGAAAAACAACTCTTAAACGTAAATATGACTAATGTAAGGCTATACTTTAATGAAACATATAGTAAACAACGATATTAATGCATATCACAACTACTACTCATACATGATGTGCGTCAGCTGTGTGTGAATAGTTAGTGAATGAATGAAAGAAGAAAGAGCGCTGCGAAGGCGTCCGCAAAGCATGCAACGTATATGGAAAACCCAGACATAAGCATTTTGTCTTCCGAAAAGATAATGCACCCCCACACCGGGCAAAATCGAGCCAGATCACAAAAATATTATTTCTAGTATGAGGGAATAAGTCTCGTCTCCTGGCCAGCACGAAGTTCTGATTTAAATGATATCGAAAACTTTTGGGAGTTCATAAAATGCATTTTGGGAGTTCATAAACTTTTGGGAGTTCATAAATTTTGACTCAAGAGGTCCTTTAGCAACTAGAAATGAAGTGAATACCCAAGAAAACTTTACTAATCGACTTCAAGAAGACTTTCTGCAATCCAATCAATGTGCGGATGCCCCACAGAATATTGGTAATACAGCGATAGAAAGACTTACTGTTATCAATTATTTTATATTCTTAAATTTCCAAGATGTTGTGCATTAATTTGATAGACTTTCAAGTTAACCTGTTCACAATTGGCTGTTTAAATAGTTACTTTAAACTAATTATGTGATACTGTGGTGGCCAGGTCTTGACGCCATTTTGGTTGAAGCGATGAAATGATGTAGCTAAATTAAATGAGAACGATTAGATTTTGAGGGAGAGGAAAAAACAATATTTTTCCATAATTGGTAATAGCTGTTGGACAAACTTTAATTTTCAGGAACTTTAAAGACCATTATGTTGCAAAGGAGTAACTGGACGCGTGGTATAATCTGTGACGTAGTGAAAAGATTTGTCAATGCCAGGGGCAAATTACTACAAAGAAGTTAATCGCTACAACATGCATTATCAAAATATTTTCATAACATGGTGTACTTTCCACACCAAACATAAAAATCAAGTAGAAGGACATGAAGTCTTTTCTGTAAAGCTAGATGCTGTGGCGGAATAGGCTATTTAGTAGACATTCGGGGAGACGGGTTTTCGCACACTTGCCACTTTCAATTAACGAAATGCGAGAAAAGTTCTCTCTAATGTGAAAAACGAAAGGAGCAAGAAACGCTACAGTTTTCCTATCCCTTTTTAAAAGCCCATTGTCCGTTGTCTTTTGGAATTCATTAGGCCTAGATATCTGGACACCCCCAGTTGCTGCGTAAGGTAAATAAATTGCTCGAGGAAGAGTGATATTTACCAAGTTAGGTAGTAGGGGCACCCTTTTTCGAGAAAGCATCATTCTTCTAAGCACTAACTATTTTTTGTGTGCGTAGAAAAATTGCAAAGTAAAGGGTAGTCCCAGAAGTAGATTGAGGATTTTTGTTCAAGTAGACAATACACGTTTTTTTTATAAGAAAATCATTATTTTGCCTGAGCCTCAATTTTCTAAGCTTTTCCCGAAATTGAGCCAGAGATTTTCTTAAATTGTTCTTAACTTTTACTGAAATAAACTGGCTAGAGTGGTGTTTACACTTTCGTAAATAATAGTGTGTACTTGAATTTGAATTCCATCTTTAACATTTTGAGTGCAATAACTACGAAATACCGCTTTTTTGCTTATAAAAACACGTAATGTTGGAAATTGAGCCTCTTGATTTTCTTGCGATTTTCTTAAGATTTTGACAATTAGAGCCTCATTTTCTTATAAACTTTTTTCTTATAAAAGAAGAAACGTGTATACACGTTTTTTAAAATAAGACTGAAATAGAATGAGCATCTATTACATACCTCACAAAACCTGAGCATCCTTTTTCTTGCATCACAATTACCTAATATGGGTTGCTATTGTCATTGGAAGGAATATTTAAGGCCGCATTTAACGAAATATCAAGAAGTATCCAGGCTGACGCTAGAGTTTGTTTTTTATGAAAAAACGTGTATGATATAGATAATGCTAGAAAATGACCAACTGATTTTGGGTTTAAGTTTATTTTCGTGTCTTTTGAAGCAAATTTAGAATGGTAGTCTTCGGCCTAAACACAAAACGTCTAGTATTTAGAATTCTCAAGTGGTGTACAACAGATTTTTTGGATATCGCAGAAAATGCTATTGTTGCAAGATGTGTACCTTGTCTTCATCTGTATTGTACATTTTCACTTCTTAGAAACAGATATAATTTCACTTTTAGCTTATCGAAGACTCTTTCTCTTATCCGTTGCAATTACTCCTTCTTCCCAATATTTCCAAAAATTGAATGGACTCCTTTTGATCTCCTAATCCATTTGAGCCACTTCATCTTTGCATCTCTTGCCAGACCTTTGGAACTATTTGTATCTTGAAAGCAATGCGCTTAAAAACTAACCATTTAAGAAATCCCAATTAAAAAGGGGCTTTTGGAGAAAAGATCAGTTGAAACTAACTTAAAAACTAACTATTTAAGAAAAGGCCTTGCTCACACGGTTCTGGATTTATTGTTCACACGAACACTAGTTTCCAATGCACGCTTTTGTTAGAAGAAAGTTTATAAGACGTAAATAGTCTGTTGGTACTACAGAACTTTACCGCAGCATGAAAAAGCGGCAACATTCTTTGGACATACTTAAAGCTTTTTTCGCCCGACACTCATCAGAGTATGAAAACGTCGGATAGTGACCTAAAGGTTAACCGAAATATATATCCAGATGCGGTTACAGATGCAGTTAATGTGAAAGGATGCGTTTAATTGGCCCCAAGTGTGACCAATTAGGACCTATTGTTTACTTGAAGAGTCCCAATGAGAAAACAAACTCTTTTTGTCTACACAAGACTGGGTTTTGAGTCTTAGAAAAGACGATCTTACTTGCCCAATGATCCGAAAATTTTCATTGGGACGCGACCCACAAGGGGGCCCTATGCAGTGCTAGAGGGGCCGCGTAAGACCCAGGGGATCAGGTATACATATGCAATTTTTATAGATAATGACCTCATGTAATGCGAATGGAGGGCGCAAAATAGCTTCCCTTTTCATTTGGGGCCGTGAAAAAAATAATTGAGAAGCACTGTCCTACGCAATGCGGACCCAGCAACACTTGCGTGCCCATTTCGCAAGTTACCTGGCAACACATGAACGCAGTCTAGCTGTGCTCTGCACAATTCATGATGTCTTCTTTCCACTGTTATTTAAAAGTCCTTTTCCATATTTCATATATCCATATTTAAAGTTGGTATTTGCAATTGTAACTTAATACTAAGAAAACAAATAACTATATACAAAGTATCATACACTAAAATATCAAGTTAGCGGCAAATCCTGTAGGTACATTCTTTTCCAGACCAATTTTTTATCTTATTTTTGAATGCTAGAAGAGTTGGTTGATTTTTGATACTGTCATCTAGGGTATTTCAGGGGAAACTCCCCCTAAAAGTCAGTGATTCCAGCCCAAAGTTTGTACTTTTTATTGTAGGTAATTTGCAAAGGTTTTTGCCCTTAGTTCTCCACATACTTCTTTTCATGAAATTCCCACACAATCCTTCTTGTTGCATTCCCCCGCGACCAAAATGGACTCATACAGACCAGTAAAAAATCCATCTTCGTTTTGTAAAATGCAGTTTGTTGTGGCTACCTTTTGCCAACAGTAAGCATTTCACCTGCTTTTCTCCAAATTTCTGTGTAAAGTTTGACCTCCACTTGTTAGAGTTTCGTGATTGAGTAAAGTAAGACAGATTACCTCAACATGGCGTGAGGCATTGTTCTTAGTGTACGTCACAACCTTCTTGAAGCAAGCTATAGACAGTCTTTAATGCCGTGCATTTGCTGCTTTGTTTAACTCTTCACAGCCTAAAGAAGAGACAGAACACCTTAATTTATTTCCTCGTGCTTACCTTGACGATTCCATTTTGTACTTTTTCTTATCTTACGTTCTTGTTTTTCATGTGAGAGAAATACACTCTGTATTTCTTCTGAATCAAAAAGAGTAAAACAACATAACTTCTTCCTTCTTGCGTTCTTCGGCCTGTTTCCTACATGTTTACTGACTTTTTCTTATATTTTATGATCTTGTTTTTAATGTCAGAGAAATGATTTCTGTACTTCTCCAGAGGCCAAAGTCAATTGTACAATATATTGTTTCTTGCGTTTCAAAACTTTCATTTTCAACATCTGAAATCTTTGAGGCAAAATTGCATTCAAACAGGCCGTAGTTGACTATGTAAAAAGAAGGCAATCCTGACTTTTCTCTCGTTGTTCATTACCAAACCAAATCTACTTCTTGTGTCTAAAAGGGAACCCAAAACAGTGTATCTGTTACAATTAAACCAATAAACGAGTTATTTTAACCTGCGTTCAAATTTATCAAGCTTTTCGCTCTGATAAAGGCACGAGTTATCGTCACGTGATGTTATTGGGTGATTTACGTGAAAGTTGACAGTAGGGTGTTGGCAAAACGACAGTCGAAGCGAAGGGCAGAATTCTGTTGTTAAAGATAACTGCATCGTTAGATTCAGCATTATAGCTCATCATGAAGTCTGTATCTTCGTTCGATCATGAAGAGTCTCAGCTCCAGCTAGACCAGAAGGTAGACACTGATTCAGCTCGCTTTTGCTTTACAATCTGATCATTCGTTGTTTACCACTTACTGGTAATCTTACTCGTCTGTATTCACTTTTGCAGGTGGAGACTGTCGGTGACTTTACAGTTACCATTCAGGTAAGTCCTTTGTAATTCGTTTTCTACACTAGCATGCGGTAGTTTGCAGTCAAGCTCTTGTTGTTGCCTGTAATTAGTGTTTATTTGGCGTTTTGGGGCTTCTTAATGAGAGTCATGCTTCACCTCATATATACAGCGTTTAGAAAATGGAGGACGCTCTTTAGTGGGCGTGTTTCACCTTTCCTATGGCCATGCAGCGATTGACACCATCACTAGCGATTCAGCGAAACCATGTTTTTACAGTCTGAGGATTACGGCGTTTGATGAGGTTAGAGTTTACAATTCAGCTAGTATATGGGGTCACAATGCAATATTATGTAGCAATGTAGCACCGAAAGTTACAATTACAAAGAATGAAGTAATCTGGACAATGGATGAATGCATTGAAACCCAAAACAAGGAAGTATTTTGCTGCTGGTATCAACGAATATGCACATAGCTGCTTTTCGCGTCTTTCCTCTTTCCAACATGGCGGTCTCTTGTTGACTGAGCTAGTGAAAGAAACCTGCAGAAAATGAAGGCTAGACTTTCTAATCAAAAGAGAGCCTGTCATGATTCAGTTTTGAAAAGGTGGGTAGCAGGCTGTTGATTGAAAACATCGGAAATGAAGTCGAAAGCTGCATGTGCTTCATTGTCGGCTGTGCATTTCCAACATGAATTATAAATGCACTTATTTTATTATTGTAGTGGTGTAGAGCTAAGTTGATTACCAGCATGTTTGCAACGCTGTTTTGAATAATTAGGGGGCCAGCATAAATCCTCCCAAAAGTATTGAAGTACCCTATTCCCCCTTGCTCTACACCTCTGATATGAAGGATTCGGCATGTATCGTAGTTTGTTGTACGTTTCATCACCTTGCAACCAACGAAATCACTCTTGTTTGCCTTTGTTTTGCTACTTTCTTCTTCCATGAGTTTGGCTTTACGTCTTTCAACTATGAAAGCCCCGCTTACACGTTCTCTATTGGATTATTCTTTTCTTGACACACTGAAGTAATGTGTAAACACCAAGAAGATTTTTTTGTTACTCTCATCACATGGTACTATTTTTGACCGCATTTCATAGATAAAAAATTCAGTATCTTTCTCTCAGTTTAGGAGCAAATTTTTGAAAATCATTAGACCTTGGACTAAATCCACTTACAGTAGTTATGATATTGCAGGTTTGGGATACTTAACAAAACTGGGTTTATGATGTACTGTGCTCAATGAGCATAAATTTGGACTTGACTTTGACAGTCTGACCCCCCCTCTGTGTGCTTGTGCCATGGACAAAGAGAACAATAAGCACTTTTTGCAGCACTGCTCCCATTTGATGTGTCAGAATCTCTTTGGTCAGCTCTCTGATATTTTCTCCTTTATATGTCTGATATTTCTTAGCTTCTTTGTTTGTCATAACCCCATCAGGTGTCTTGTAACAGAGTACTCCTATTTGGACCTAGACCACATGGCCTATCACAACTGCTTTCTCTATATCTCCTCAGGCTTTCGGCTCAGTTCAGTTCTTATCATTATAATTAACTGCATACAACTCATACAAAAAATAATACAATGAAAATGGAAAAGAAGACAGTAATTGTACAGACACAAATATTTAAATAATTAAATTGCATGTAAGGAATTGTTTATATGAGGAGCTTGTGCCTATTTTATTTGCTCTAAAGCTAATCTGCTTTATAGGTGCTTTAGGTGCTAGAGTCTCTACTTTGAAGACACCTGGTTGAGATTAACTTTTTTCCATTTTGTTTGGTTTGTTTAGTTTATTCTTGTCATTGAAATTGTACTACATGATTATTGTAAGTGGCTGTTGTAGATGATACTCACCAACAAGATGTCCTTTCCATCTATGGCAGTCAGAGGAGATTTTAATTTATCCATGAGTTGATGTTGGTTTTGTAATATATAAAAAAGTTAGGCCGTTCACTTCTTGCATCAGCAAGGAAGCATGGAGGGGGCCATCACACTTTTATTTGGGGGGGAGTAAAGTGGAGGTGATGTGGTGACATACTCAAGTTATTATGCTTTTTGGAAGTACCAATTACCCATTCCACATAAAATAATTGAAAATCTCACATTTTTATAAACAAATAATGTTTTAGCACATTGTTTAAAAACTGCACTCTCATATTTATTTTGTTGCTAACAATTGCATGCATCAAAATCATATGATCTGTGTGACCCACTGATTCAGTTGTTCCTGGACACTGCCCTTAGCAATGACATGACTTTTTGTCATACTTTCAATGCCATCACTAAGCTCCATTTTGAGTTCATTATAGGAAGGGCTTGAACGAAATGATTACATAATTCAAGTGGGGCTCTAGCCAATGAATGCAACTTATTACATCTGAACAGTCTGTGGGTAATTTATTTCCTATTGTGAAGAGCATGAATAGAGTCTTGTACAGCCCCTTCCTTCACAAGGGCATCAAAATGGGGGGGGGCAAGAGGGCAATGGTCCCCCACTTTTTCAGATAGTAGCATGTTTCACTATTTTTTGTTGAGCCTATCTCCAATCGTAATGACTAGGCCCCTCCACTTTGAAAGTTGTTTTGATGCCCCTGCTTCAGTTTTTGTTCATTCATCTTTTTCTGCCATTGTTTATCACAAATGCAGTGCAAGGGACATATTTTTACATCATCACTCAAAAATCTTCTGGTCTAGCAGTGAGGTTAGAAACTGCTGTTCAATCAGTAGAGCAATACAAATTCTTGGATTGTAGCTGCACCATAGATTAGTGGTCGCAACATCACAAGCAACTGCATACTTTCTACAGTATATATCTCAGTTCTTTGTTTTTGTTCATGCCTTTTAATATTTTGCTCTCTGTCTCTTAGGAGAAAGCCCCTGAAAGAAAAAAGGTTGCTTCTCTCATCACATTCCATGACATTGGATTGAATCGTAAGTTACCCTCCCTACTCTTCAGTGCTCTTCAGATTGAATTGCCTGTATAGTGTTGAAATTAGATGGAGTGATGATATGAAGAATATAGTTGTTTTTGACCTGTTACTTTCAATAGAATGTTGTGAAAATTGAGGAGTTTGATGCCCTTTTTCCTCTCATCTCTGTGAGTCTGGCCCCATTTACACTGCACTGGTGCCACTTCTGCACCGGAACAGAAGGTGCTACAGATCACCCCCGTCTACACTGCTCCAGTGCAGAAGTTGTACCAGATAGCCTTATCATTTAAACTGTACTGGTCACCTTTGTTAATCAAGTTGCAGTGTTGTTATGGTGCTTTGTTAAAGAACAAAAGTGCATATCACATGTCCTGACTGTCTGACATGTTGAGTGTTCACTCGTTCTTTTAGTGAGTGTCCTTATGGTTTCACCAAGTTCTGTGTTGAGTATTCAAAGATCAAAAAAGGCATCAACTGCATGATTGAAAATAACAAGGCTAAACAACTATTAGGAAGTACTTTCAACTCAAATAGTGCCGCTGTGTTGTGTATGGTTGTGACTAGGAAACCACTATATTAAAATATTTGACCAAGCATTCTATGTGAAATCCTCATGGTGGAAGTTAACTCCAAACTGTATGACAAATTGTAGGAAATAGCTGATAACCTCCATCCCATACATAGGCCAAACAAAGACTAAAGCTTTCCTCGTTATGAATCTGTAACAGAAGTTGTTAGGCATCTACACTGCTCTGGTACAATAAGTGAACCAATATGGTACAAGAGTTGTTACGCTTTTTTAGCAGGTACAGAAATTGTTACTGTAGGAGAAGCAAAAAGTGTTACATATAGCACAGAACAGTGTAGACTGTAGGCTGAACTGTACCACCTGTTCCAGTACAGAAGTTGCACCTGTGCAATGTGATGGGGTCTCTGTTGTGCCACCTGTCACTATCCTTAAGAGAAGCCACTAGGTAATTGTCAGCTGCCTTCATTTGCCTTTTTTCCTTTCTAGACAATAGCTTCAAGGAGTTCTTCCATCATGAAGATAATTTGCAACTTTGGGATAAGTTCAAGATATATCACATTGATGCACCGGGACAAGTAAGGGGGTTTACTTCTTTGTAACAGTCTGATTGCCACACAATTAAGTGATTGTAATGCAATTTCAAAAACATATTATGATCCAGTGATTTGAATTGGAAGCAGCATCTATCTTAATAGCTAGTCACTTAGGAATCACTTTAAAGATTGTCTGGAATGTACATATTATTAGCAATTCAGTTTCTTTTTATTGATATGAGTATAGGAATTTTCATATGAAAAGATTGAAGATTTGACATAAGATTGTCCACAAAGATATTTTTCATCTCACTGATCCTTGCCTTCATCCTTTGTAAGTCCAATTGTAGATAAGCTCATCCTCTTTGGTACTCAATGGACCTGTCACTGTTGAAGCTAATTATCCAAAAATAAGACATGGGTGTATGAAGCATTATACCTAGCTGAGATATTTGACAGCTCCTTTCAGAATATGGCATGCCACCCCCGTGATATGTGCTCTTCAATGCATACAAATAGTAGGCTACTTCCTAGGGATACTATTTCAGTATTGACATAGGTCAAGGAGATATCTGCTGTGCCCATTTTTAAAGCTTCAAAGTTCTCAAGTTATGTGAGGGCAACCTGTGCTTCAGGATGGTCATAGTTCCTAGTTCAAATAATCAGTGGCTTAGCAAAGTTTTAATGCTACTTCAATATTTCTTTAGAGGTGGCTTGTTGGAAGTGATCTGGGATTTGTTTAGAGCCTTTCAGAGGACTTTGTTTAGCACTTTACTAACAACCTTTAGTGTTAGAATTTGAGTTCATTTCTCAAAGATTTGAGCAGAATATATTGACTGTTATAGCTCCTAGTCAATAGCAGACCCTTTGATGCTTATTAAAGTATTGAAATGGCAAAATCCTCTCTAGCATTGTCAATTATTGTTACTTTTATACCATTATTTGTGCAATTTTGTCACAAGTCCTTGAATCTAAAGTTATTGCAGGGTGGGTAATTTCCCCCTCCATTTAACTGCTACTGCTCACATTTGTTAGCTTTGCATAATTGTAGACTGTTTCTATTTGGGGCTAATGTTTCTGAACATTTCTTGATGTGGAATAAGTGATGTAAAATTATGAGAAAGTTTCACATTTAGCCAGATCTTGGTTGTTTGTTAGATGTAATTGCTATTATTTTGTCTGTTTTTGCAGCAACAAGGGGCTGAAAAGTTTTCATCACAGTATGTATATATTTCACATTGCATTTGCTATAGCTTATTCATTTTATGGAGAAATTACAAGACAAGGTTTTCTTCTCATCATAAGAAAGCTTTATAAGTAGGTCATTATAGTGCAATAATTCATAGTTCATTACTGTTTTGCTGTGTTTGGTAACATCCCACCTTACAAATCATCATCCAGTGACTTCAGAAATCCTGTGTTATGTGGGTTCTTTGACATCATTTGTAGTCTATAACACATATGCACTGAAATATAGTTTATAAAAGTGCATAGATGCATTTTATTTATACATCTTATTTATTTGTACAACAGCATTTGTGAATTCCTAATAAGATGTATAAATCACATACATTATTTGATTACTCATTACAAGTGATATCTCCTTGACTGATTTTCTAATATAGTGATATATCTGATTTTCTGAATCTTTCTTTTAATTCATTTATTCTTTCTTGTCCTTCCTTGTTTATTCTTTCTTTATTATCACTTATACTCATTTTTTCATTAACAATAATCTATTCTGTGTTGTCTTGCAGGTACCAGTTTCCTAGCCTGCCAAATATGGCTAAAATGTTGGTCACAGTTTTGGAGCATTATAAGTAAGGGACACGATGTTGTAGTTGGCACACATTACCTCTATTTAGAATTAGAACTGGAATATATCCCCAACAAGCAAAGCAATCAGAAAAGAGGGGGATTTGGTATTTACCCTAGAAAATTACTGCTGCTTTTACTGTTTGAAGCCCTAAGATGTCCCCTAAGTCTCTGAAGATCTTGAGTTCCTGGGGCAATTTGCCCCCTCCTATTAGATTTGACTTTGGCTTTGTCTCATTTAGTGTGCTGGCAATACCGCTAGCGCAATTTGCAAAAATGTCGGAACTGATTGTAGCAATGTTCACTGTTGTGCGACAACTATTTGGATCCTTAGAGTAACCTAATTGTGATATATGAGCGTTAATGAAGGGTCAAAATAATACTCATTGTATTTATTCCATCTATGCACTAGTGTGGACAATTTGAATACGAATAGTAGAATTTCGAATACCGAATATTTATCATCCAATATTCGAGTAAATTCTGGTTGAAGAAATCAAATGATTTGTCATTGCTAGAGCATTCAAGTTCAACGTTTGAAATTGCATCTCCGTTTTGTTGCGAAAGGGCCTAAAGAGGAAATGCCCTTTTCGGTATTACAGAAGCTCGCTTTACTAAGCAGAGTACCATGCATAGTTATTCCTTATTTTCTGGCCTGCTACTTCTAGAAGTTTGAGCACTCCGTAAGTTCTGCAGTTCAATGACAAACCTGGCCAATGGTGTTTAGTGGCAATTCTAGTAAAGAGATTTGTAGGATGAAAACAAGGAAATAAGAAGAAGTTATGAATTATTAACCAGCAAACAAATTCATCTAGTTCATATGAACAGCTGCTGTCCTTTTTATGCACTCTTAGGAAGGAATACTTTTAGATAATAACGAAATGTGAACAAGACAGTTTTGCATACCGGGGGTAGGGGGGGGGAGAAAGATTTGGAACCCACTGTCAAATGACTGTAAATCAGCTAAAACTCTTTTTTCGTTTAAAATAATGCTGAAGACCATGTTGGCATAGTCCCAATGCATTGGCATATTTTTTACTTTCCAGAATATTTCTATATAATTTTTGTGATAATTATTAGCTATGTAGTATAGCCACATGCCATACATGATATTAAAGGCAAGACAGGTTGTCAGATAGAACACGGGCTCAAAACACTTAGCACAAAGGCTGAAATAGATCAGCATACAACACAGCACAATGATATCAAGACATAATGCAAATCACGGGCCATTATGCTAGAAATTGGCATCCTATTTTACTTTTACAAAGCTACAAAGTTAAACTTCGAGGGGAAGCGAGAGTTGTTTTTAAATGCAGTGTTAAAAGTGCACTAGAATCCAGTTAACTTTCAATCAAATATTCGAATATTTTCCAGAAAAGTATTCGAATTTCGAATAGCTAAAAATCATTCAAGCATTTGAAAATCGAATATTAAGTTATTCGCCTTGTCCACATTACTCTACATGTAGTTGTGAGTGCCTCAAACCAGCATATTTCGCTGTATTATATGCAATGACAGACACTTATCATTATTAGGGGGAGGGGGAAGAGCTCTTGAAAGTTATATATTATTACTAACTGTGAGCCTTTATTTATATAACTTTGTCACAGATTCTCAATCCTAGAATTTTTGGAAACGAACACCCTCTTCACCCAGAAAGTGTACGCCACCGATTGTACCTGATAGTATCACAGCAGAGTATTTTTCATATCCACCCTTGGCGTTTGTTACATATGTTGTTTTTGTGGAGTGAATGCCCGTTGTAAGTCCACTCGTGACATTTAATCAATATGATGCTGGTGTTGATATTTTCATCATCTTATTTTCCATCATTTTCCTTCATTATTAGGTTAACAAAAGATGTAGTATGCTTCGGAGTTGGTGCTGGGGCTAATGTATTAATTCACCTAGCTGTGAGTATTGCGATAGATTCATTGTAACCAGTTGTAGTTATACCTAATCTACACGTTTATTTATAAGAAACCTATCTCAAGGCCTAGTACTAAAAGTTTCTTAATTTTTGGCTGCATGTTAGTTCTGAAAGTTCCTTTAAAGTTACTTAATTTAGAGAACTAAATTGATGTGTAAGGTGAATGTAGCAAACTATTTGTCCTATAACAAACAAAATGCGCCAGTACGAGTTAACTTCTAAAGCAATGTCATATTCATATTGTTTTGGTACAGCTTTACGTTGAGCTAGGTAACGATTTCAATGTGCTATTTGTCCAAAGTTTCTTGGACCTTTCCTTGTGGTTCTAAAGTTTCTTAAATTTTAGGCTGTCTAATACCAGGCTGCTTATAAAGTAATTTGTTGTAAAAAAAAACGTGTACATTTCTACATTTCCTCGGAGATGTACCTCACGGAGGTCGAGGTTTACCCAACTCGAATTTTTCGTATGCTATTAGTGATAGTGCAGATTTATATATAGATTTGAACTTTAAAGTAAAATCGTGGGCATTCGTTAGAAACTGCGGTTGGTTTTGTGATGCTTGTCAGACTATCTCAGTCCAAGCCCGGAAGAAGTAGGTGCACGATCGTCAATACGCACGTGCACCCTCGTTTGCACGAGTGATTGCTCTTACTTACTTGGATTTGCGCGTGTGATCCAAGATTTGTGTATCCGCAAAAGAGAGTTTCTTGTTGCTGAAGCATGTCAAATATTTCATTTAGGATAAAACAGGATATAGCAGAGTTATGGAAGCAAAAAGTGACAGTCACTAGTGTTGCAGTTGCGACAATGAAGTTCCAATTTGGCATATGCGATCGTACGGTTAATAGTGATGTTGGCACGGGCGATTTGTTGCTTGTGCGTGGGATTTTGCACGTGTGTGGACATGCACACGTGCGATCGCACTTGTCTCCGGGCATGGACTGCTATCTCAATTGGTTTTTGTGGATTTTCTCTATTCAGTACTTCCTCGATTAACCATATCTCAATTAACCGTCCCTTGATTATCCGTAACTATTCTTGCACAATTGAAGCCAAATCTGTTGAAAGTTGCCCTATTTCGTACGTATCTACCTTGAAAACGTTTGATGATTGCTTATCTTGGCTTCGCAATTGGCCTAAGGCTGTGCTCGGCTTTGGAGAAGCCGGCTGCTACGTGAAAGCAGATAAACATTGCGCCTTGGTTGATAAAACAAACTCCATTTTTGCCTAAACACTTTGATAGGAAATATGCTAAAGTGTGATAAGAACGCTTTATAGTTATCTTAGCTTTTTTCTTGTGCACAACTGTCCATAAGAGTAGATTGGCTTTTCCGGCCTTTTTGGATCATCGTAAATCCTCACATAAGCCCCCGAGGGCTTAATTGCAAAAATGAATTTTTGGGTGGGGGGCTTATTTCAAACTTTGGCATTTTCTTCAAGGTTGACATATAAAAACAACGTAAGTGTCTTCATAAACTAAATTAAAAAATTGTAAAAATGCTATTTCGCCGATAACGTTTAGTAGTCAATAACGATTTCTTCATTATCATCACAATATTCCCGTCTCTTCTTGCTTTTTCGTCTCCAATCAAAGGAAGTAATACGGTATAGCTATTGTCCTGTGGGGCTTTCTTGAAATAAGACATTATTCTACAATCCTGCTTCCCTTGAATAAGGTCCCATGGAAGCGTATTCGAGGGGGGGCTTATTTGCATAAATGATTTCTTAAGTGGGGGCTTGTTCGGAGGTGGGGGCTTATTTGAGAATTTATGGTATCCGACCCCCTTTGAAAAGGTCGCGTCCAGTAGCGGCCGGGAGGTCGATAAAGTGGTAGTCATTGTAACTATGACCTGTTTGGCACGCGCAACTTATATTTGCAGCTATTTGCCGAGTGACCAGGCAATTTGTGTTGAGTTGATCTCGTTCGTCATGATGGATGAAATTACTTAAGATTGTTCACAGCATAGAAAACACGCGGCATTTCGAAAAGCTCTAAGCAAAGATACATATTCATAGCAACATAATTTGCAGAACAATAACATAGATCACAGGGAATCTATGAGGTCATGTTCCAACAATTTGTTGATGGAAGATTAAGTTATTTCGTATCATTGAACAATTGCAAATACCCTTGTAGTAATACATGATGTTTTTTTCATAGATGGAAAAACCTCATTGGATCACTGGTCTTGTCTTAGTTGACCCCGCTGCAAGAAGTGCTGGATTCAGAGAATGGGGTGAAGAAAAGGTGTGTTTTTCGTACCTATGATGTTTTCCCAACAGCTGTTGAATGATGCGTGCTAGCTACTTCACAAAGCTTTCGAGGTGTTGTTGACAAGGCAATAGTATTGGTGTGTGTGGAGGCGTGTAGAGGCGTTTTGCTTTGTGCATCTTGAAAAGGTTCAATTTTTTAATTTTAGAATAAGGTTTAACGAAGTGTCCTAATCTCAAATCCGCTGTTATTTTGCTTATAGTTTGTACCGTTTTTGTGTTATACACGTTTTTTATAAGAAAAAAATTTATAAGACAATGAAGCTCAATAGGTCAAAATCTTAAGAAAATCGTAAGAAAATCACGAGGTTCAATTTCCAAAATTAAGTGTTTTTATAGGCCAAAAATCGATATTTCACCATTACTGCATTCAAAATGTTAAAGATGGAGTTCACATTCAAGTATACAATATTAATAACGAATTTGCAAACCATTTTGGCCAGTTTATTTTAGTAAAAGTTAAGAAAAATTTAAGAAAATCTCAGGTTCAATTTCGGGTGATCAACAACACACGAGCGAGAAAGTTTTCCACGTGATTATGACGTCTCAAATTAAGTCTCCGAGAATTTTTCTTGAGTAAATTCTGAGCCGGAAAACGAAATTTAAACTTTCTTTATAATATGAAAAAGGTTCCTGATATCAGAAAAATGATTACGGATTCGAGATCAGGAGACTTGATTACATCTTATTCAAGAATATAGAAGTGGCGAAATTACTCGTGTGTTGTTGATTCGCAGGGACATCCTTGTTATAGTCCATGAAGGCTCTTCATTGTTTATGGTGTGAAAGTCTTCGCCTCCACATTTAGAGTTTGAGAATCACTGGTCTTGTCTTAGTTGATCCCTCTTCAAGAAGTGCTGGATTCAAGGAATGGGACGAAGATACCAGTATCGGGGAATCCCCCACTTACAATGTCACCCGTTTATATTAGCGTTCTTTTTTGTCTCCTTATGACACAGGATTTACGATTCATACCATAGAATGTAGTATGCAGGCACGTAAGACTCTCCCAAGAGACATTTAGCGTGATTGATTTTTATAATTGTTGTAATTTTTTGTGAATTTTTCTCACGGTATACGTGATTTGGTCGAATTATATCCCCCGTGGTTAGGCATATGTTTCTGTAGAGCATTTCACATTGTCATTGCATATCAGATGATGTATGTGTGTGTGTGGAGGATTCTGCCTCGTACACCTGCATTTTATGCTGTTTTTTCTAGACTCATCCCAGCTGCTCCTAGGACTCAGACCCTATTTCTTGATCAAATAGCATGCACCGTATTCACAGTTCTTAGCTCTTTGTAAAGTGAATTGCTTTTAGACTGAAACATTTACATGAATATCGTCATTTTATAGCTCGCCTCTTGGCAATTAGAGACAAAGGGATTTACAAGCTCAACAGAAAAGTTCTTGATCTGGCACCATTTTGGAAACGTGAGTGTGGTGTTTTAACACCTTTAGAACTATCTACACTTAACTTGTTTTTTGAAGGAGGACCTAGCGTGCCATCTAATCGTGTTCGAGTACAGGTGTCTGTTCTTGACTTGAAAGTTTGAAATGGATTGGCTTTGAGGGGAGCGTAATTTTGTGATAAATTGCAGAAGAAAGACGACGAGAATAAGAGTCATGGTTCCATTAAGACATTCCCATATTATTGTCAAGACATTTCCATATTATAAGACAATTCCGGACGTTGAAAGTTTGATTAATTATTTTGAGTCGCATATCTTGGAAATTACAGCTGTGCCCCGTTTACGCTATAACGTTTTCATACGAAAACGGTATGGAAATGTTCCGTTTTGACTCTACCATTTACACTGAAATGTTTTCTTATCAGGTATCATATGAAAACGATTTCATACGAAAGCACTATGCCGTCTTCACTGTGCCGTTCTCATACAAAAGCATTTCCATACCGTTCTCTTATGGCAGCGGTATAGTGTAAACGGGGCCTATAGATCAGGACGACAACAAATAGAGTGCATATGATTTTAGTATATTTCATTGGACATAACCAAGTATTATTCTAAAACAAGACTATTCCATGTAAAACTATTTCAGTGTGACGGTAGGAATGAGAAATGTTTCCAATGTTCACATTTCCAATAGTCAATTCAACATTCTTGATAAATACGACATAAACAGGCATTACGGCGACCTGACCGGTAACTAAAGCCTAGATTCCATATTGTCGTAAGCGACGGGATCGTGTCCCAGCAGAGGATCGGCGATGCTACTGGGACACGATGATATTATTTGTCGCTACGTGGATGTCGGAGACATCAGTATTAACGCCTTTCCACATCATCGTAAGCGTCCCAGGAGCTTACTGAGACTCGTCCCCATGCCTTACGACGATATGGAAACCAAGCTTAAATTATCAGCAGTTATTCCAATTCCCTAACTAATTACATAGAAGTTCAACTTCTTGAACACATAGAAAATATTTACTTTATTTACTTAGGGACTAAAGTAGATGTTTTTAAGGTCATTTATTCTAAATAATATATGTAACTACTCGCGAGTTTGCAAATAATTACCCCCCCAGATTGAAATTTTGTACTATTGTTAAGGGTTCCCCAACCACGAATGCTTATTCCAACTCCCTCCCTAACAACATAAAAATTCAACTTCTCGAATACATAGAAAATGTTTACCTTTTTTACATAGGGATTAAAGTAAATGCTACGTTCATTTATTGTTATTATAATAGTTAACAGATCGACGTCAGCTCTTTTCTGACAAAGCTTGACCTGCGTAGAATTAATTATGTATGTATGTATGCACTCTTTTGTGCTTGATTGTAGGGGGGTCGAATGAGCAGGGGGGTGGATATTTTTCTAGATTTTCATAAAGTGGAGGGGTGATAATAAAATGACTTACCGGGAAAATCGCAGCAACTCTGAAGGAAGTAGAAGAGCTAACAATCCCACCAGATAGTACTAAGCGAGAATTGGATGGAGTGGCAGACAGTGTTCCACCTGGCAAGGGTTGTGCAGTGCTTGATGGGGAGTTGACTCGTGAGTAATGGGATGAAAGTGACAATGAAAATTTTGCTGATAGTGATGATGCCCACATTTTGCTAAAATGGGGGGAGTCGTTTTAAAATGCTATGAGGGGTGAAAATTTTCAAAAAGAGTAGAATGACCGCCCCTACAGCTAGACACAAAAGAGTATGTAAAGGCAACCTAGACAGAGACTTAACCGGTGACTTTAAATGAACGTTTTGGCTCTAACTAGAGTCATCATCAGCAATCTAAATATCGTATGTCATAGTTGTAACTACACTGTTTATTTACACAGAAAGCAAAGAAAGTTAACATGGAGAAAGTAGACCAGTATATTAGAGAAGTTGCCAACAATCAGAATGCCCACAATATGGCGCAGTTTGTAAGGTCTTACATGAAGTAAGTCTTGTTTCGTGATTGAAGCTCTTTGCATTGACAGCATTACGACGTACATTAAATAAATACAATAGCAATTCCTTATGTATGGTGATGAGAGACCAGGCAAATCAGGGAATAGTGAGGGAATTTTATGTCTGTAAGGCAAATCCATGAAGAAGCAGAAATTTAATTAGTGTGGAAAAGCTCAGGGAATTTTGCAAATTGCACTCTAATAGCTGATATTTTTTGTTTGAAAATTGGGCAGCATCTTTAAAATTTGCATTGAATAAGAATGTCAAGGAATTTTCACAATATGATCAGAGAATTCAGGGAAATACTAGGAAATATTGTACTAAAAAATCACTGGTTACTCAATTGTA
>WIPJ01000174.1:323848-339973 GCA_018155075.1 Cassiopea andromeda
ATAGTTGGTTCCAACTGGCACACTGCTAGAAAACATAGCCAACTTTAAATAAAGTATTAATTATAATTATTATATCATTCCGAAATTTCTCAATAAAATAAAATTAGATATGATGTGTAAAAAGACAACTATTTGTTTAATTTTGCAATACATTTAACGGATTCATCGTCCATCATCAGTTGCTAATACAGACTATACGTTTAAGCATTACCATATTGTCATTATTCACTCGGCGGAGGCATAGTGTTTCACTTTTGCTGCAAAGTTTTTGAAATCTTTCGGCAGCCCTACTTTAGTAAATTGAATAAATACCTAAACATATACCCAGGGGTGATTTCCAGGAGGGCTTAGGGGGCGGAGCCCCCCTTGTTAAAATTTCTACTCAGTTTGGGTGGCTCAGCCCCCTAAAACTCTTGCATTGGCTTGGCTTTTCAGAGTTTATTGGCCTTGCTTCCAAAGTGTTCTGATCAATTGTGCACTGCTATATGGCTATTGAGGCATTTCTTATTGTTGATTATACTATATCAGTATTAAACTAAATTATCATGTTTCCGTCTTTGAAAACATGGGTGTGGTTGTAGTTGGGACACACCCAAACCATGGGCGTGGTTGTGCATAGAGCCCCCTTGTTAAAATTCTTAGAAATCACCGCTGCATATACCACTTCACAACTAGCATACAACTACTTTCATAAATGCACCGTTAGTCAAACACAGCGAGAAATCAGAATACTATCATCCTATAACCATGTAGTGTATCAGTTTTATTAATGTTGAGAGATTAACTCACTAAGCTGCAATGGGGAAGACAACAGAATTGGTTGTCTACGAATGACTTCAGATATTCAAGAAAGCACTTAAGTACTAGGTTTCAACTACGTGAACCTTGACTTTTGTGCTCTTCCCCTTAGGGAATTCGGCTATAGTTAATTTGGCGATTGTGGGGTGTCCATAGTTGTTGGTGCTCGAGCACGTCAGAAAGGCAACCCTGCCATAACGCATAGCCTCTAGTGATAAGATCCGGATCTGGTTTTTGTGGGTCGAACCCATTGCCACTAGGCCACTAGCCGCTTAGGCAAGGCCGGTTCCACAATCATATGGCCCAGGCCCTATTTTTCGGCTGTAAACACAATATGATCAATTTTTATGAGAAACACATTCAACATTGATGTTGTAGCCATATGTTACAGGCAAAATGTTTCTAATATCAGTTTTTCATCCAAGCTGGATCGCTCATGGCTGAAAAAGGTAACAAGTTAATTATTTTCTCAATTATACTCTTACTATTCTTGCAAATAATTCCATTTCCAGGGCGCAAATTTACATCAAGGTGTTTATGACAAGGCACAGAAATGTACATATATAATTAATAATAGAAACCGCATAAAATCTTCACTTTCCCTCAGATGGTGAGTAGCATCTCTTTGGCTTTATTTGTCGTCTTGTTCTTCGATGCGATTCTATATCTCGATCTTCAACACATGTATCAGAAGCATTACTTTCACTACCAACTGATCTTTGTCGCTTTACGCCTCGAGTTTCAATAGGCTCCTCTTGGCTTCTATATTTAGTCTTTCCTAGTTCAGTACGACTTAACCCTCCAGCTGAAGATTCTTCTGGAGGTATCTCATTATCCGATGAATGCCGAGAATCAGCCTTAACGCCCCCCGATTTTCGGGGTCGACCGCGGGCTTTCTTTGGTTTGCACTCTTCAATGCTTGTTTCCAGTTTTGAGTCATGGGTACTTTCATTTTCATCGGCTTTTGAGGCTTTCATTTTTTGTTTCTCCTCATCTTCTGAAATTAGTCTTCTACGCTTCTTTACCCTCCGCTGCCTCAACCCAAGCTGCGAATCAATGCCAGAAGCGTCATCCGTACTGTTCACAAATGTTTCCAGTTCCTGTATATTTTTCAATGAACCCTCATTAGAGTCTCCCTCAATATCTTCTAATTCCCCCCTGCCATCTTCGTCTGTGCTATGAGTCAACTCTAGAGGTAGACCTTTCGGTTGGGAAGTGTTCTCAGAATTTCTGCAGTAGAGATCATCTACTGGTACCTTAGACACATACAGATCCTTACATGTATCATCTATTATCTTCCTATCTTTCATTTCTTTTCTATCAGATGTCTCATCGCTAACAGCCTTCTCTACTTTACTTTCTTTCCCATTTCCAGAGTCATTTCGTTTTGGTGTATTCACACTCTCTGTTTTAATAGAAGCAAGGTCTATATCAGTGCTAGATTCTATATCACGAGCCACTTCCTTGATCTTATTTTCTTGTATATTGTCAACAGTAACAACATCATGAAACTTCACGTCTGGTTTCACTTTTAGGTCCTCACCAGCATCTAAACTCCCATCCTGTTTACTCTTTATGGTGTTTGATGGTGTGTGGTCTTTTTCACCTACATCCTCAAATTTTTCGTCCTTGAGCTGATTCGTATCACCACTACAATATGAACCAACGGCTGCAGTACCTATCACACTGCTTTCCTCTATATTCTTCATTCCACAGGGCTTATTGTCACACTGTTTTGTGCCACTAGTGTTAGTTATATCACTTGCTAAATCACATTTGTCTCCTGATATACAATCATTTTCTTTCTTACACTCTTCCAAATTTGCTGCGCTACTTTTAACCACGTTGCTGCTCTTGTTTACTGGCACCCTAGTTATTTTTTCTGTCTTAGGCAATGACTGTTGCTCATTTTTAGCTTTGGTTTGACTGCTTGGTTGCATTTCACTGCAAGGTTGAGCATTATTTCCATCAGATTCATTTTTGCTATCTTCTGAATGTGAAAGCTCTTCTGTTCTACTGCTTGCATTAACAGTGCTTGTAGAAATAGTGCTTTTTTCGTTTTTAGCAAGACTTTTTCCAGTACCTCTTTTCAATTTGTTGTCCTCAAGGTCTTTCCCCAGCTTTTGACTTTTGGCATTGTTTTCCATATTTGCTTTAGGCTTAGAAATGTCACTGCTTCCTCCTTGCACTACTGGAATATCCTTTCTATTTTGATTATGTAAGCCTTGCACCCTGCCGCTCCCACTTGGCTCAAGAGTCAACACCTGGGGTGATTGGCTTGTTCCCACATGCCCTTTATTAAGTGTCAACGAGCTTCTTTGAGTCTTTGCAGGATTCTCATTCACATGCTTCTTGGAATTCTGCTCATTTTCAACTTTTACTGTTGCTTTCGCAGTTGCTTGTGGAAGCATCTGACTTGCTGGTAATGCACTTCCTTGTGGAGCAGGTGAAGCTGAATGGCTTTGAGAAGCTTCTACTGACTTTGCAGGTGGAAGAACTCTTGTTGACTTCACTTCAGATGAACTTGATATTGTGGAACTTGTAGTAGCAACAGGCATGGCTTCATCTACAGATGGTTCTGTTCCTGGAGCCAGCTCTTCCACATGCTCTATACCTAAATGTTTATCAATTTCTGATGCTATTCTCTCTGAAAGACTATCAGATTTTGTAGCAAGTATCTGTTCAATGAGTCTGTCTATTCCATTGAGCAAGTTCTCTGACCTGAAAAAGATAGGAAATAAAATGAACGCAGCATAAACTTGCTGGAACTTGTATCCTTCATAACATTTTAATTCTAAAAGGAATGACATATCCCATGATATAGTACTATATCTTTAACACAAACTCTTAATGCATGTAGCTTGAATAGCAACTTCAAATGCTGACATAAACACTCAATATAATAGTGTTGGTAGATGATACCAAATTTTACAATGTGGTTGTACTATTAGCACACTAACTCTATAACTAACACTAGTCAAAGCTTCTACCTGTTAATATTCATCCGTAAATTGTCCCTTAGAGTATTCTTTGACATCTTCTCAGACCACTTATATTTTGAAAGAAAAGAAGCAACATGATTTTCAACTCTTTGCTTCAGCATCCTATATGCCTCCTAAATTGAAAAGAAGGTTCACGGTGACAAAATTATTTATGCAACTCCTATTAACATTTATCTTCAGTAAACATCAGCATCATTATTGAAAGATAATATGGAATTAAAGTGGAAATGCATAACTATAAATTTTCAAAAAAACAAAAATTTTCCCTTCCTAGAACACTTTTCATTGGGATTTCAAGGTACTTCTGAGATTTCTATCCAATTAAATAGTAATTAAGTAATGTTAACTTCACAGTCAAAATGATTCTATGCTCAAAGGCCATACTGTTATAATGAATTTTCAACAAGTTATACATTCTAGAATAAATCTTTCTGGAGAATAGCTTTCATTAAAACAGTGTAGAAATTGGAGAGCAACCGCACATTCAAACAACTTTTTCTAGACTTATATGAGTTTGATTCTAGCAACTATTTCCTTCTTATATTTTCTAAACTTTTTAAATAGGATATTTTGCAGAAAGGACTTTCAATGCTAACGTTCCTTATTGCTGAAAAGGCATTCCTGTGTACAAGGTGTACCTGTACAAGTCTTCAGGGCCTAATTGAATCAGCTATGAATCATGGGCAAAATCTTACCAAATGCTCTAGTTCTTCCAAGCATTCTTTTCGAAACTGATCAAATAGGCCTTGAGATTTCAAATTATTCACAACTTCATCAGCGACTTTGTTAGGATCCTGCTTAACTTCGCTAGCATTCACAACTGAAAGGTTTTGATCCGCCATTATAAGAATACTGCACTGCTGGAAATCTGATTCCAACAGAGGCTAGACAGTGCTCAATGTGAAGGAGCACTGAGAGTAATGCCGAAGATCAAGATGATTGAGACGGCGAGGCGTTAAATCTTGGCTGAAATCTCAGAAAAAATGGAAATCATCAAAATAAGTGGTAATGGAAATGTACATTAATGGGTGCGAGCACGCTTAGCAATCTGACCGTGGCGATAGTCTTTGTGACTGATTTGTAGAAGAAGTAGAAATACTGTAAACAGTTCGGATACCGATACGGCCTCCAAAGACAGATCGAAAGTAAGGACAGTCGAGAGCGACCAAAGATGAAGGGCTCTTCCGAACCAATGCCCCCTGCACAATCAGGCCCGATTCCACCAGGCCTTCAAGGGATATACAGCATGTTAAGGCGGATTTACCCAGACCAACCGAACCCACTGCAGGTCACTGCACTTGTGAAGTATTGGTATGTACTTTCTAAACAAGATTGTCTTCACAGCTGAGTGAAAATACTATGGTAAACCCATTGACGTCCAAAGCCTATATTGTTATATTTGGCTTCAAAAGTTAATAAAGCTAATCTTCCAACTGTTCGCTACTTGCTATTTACTCAGCCGATCTTTTGCCTGTTCTCCATTGATATAAGACGTAAAAAACGACTCGTATTCCATATTAAGGAACGCGAACTTTTTCGATTTCTATCTCTTGTGGGATTGCGGAATCTTTGAGCATATTCTGCCGACGAAAGTATCTCGCTCAATTTTTCCTTTGTTTTGCACTAAAATTGTGGCGTTAGATTGCGTAGGAAGTTTTTGTGCAAAAGTCCTTGTGATAAGGCCATTAAACGTAATTTTGCATTCTACCCGTAATTGCTTATCGCTATGTAAACTTTATCGCTACCTCATTTTTCACTGCACAGTTCCTGAAAAGCTTGGGATAGGCCAACGTTGTTACAAAAGTAAATAATTTTTCGTTTGGTTGACTGTGTTGCCCGTGGTTAGAATGCTAGGGAAGAGTGATAAAATTATGTGAAAGTGAAATTTCTCTGGTTTGACAAAAGGTCCCTACACCTCAGTTATTTCCCTGTGAGTTTAGAGCAGCAATAATGTCTTTCATGATGTATACTGCTTGAACCAATACCAGGGCAGGGCCAGAAATTTTCTGACATGGGGGGCTGACTCTCTACTAGGGACTAAGAGCTAGTTCATATGATGAGCCTTAGATGGCCCGAATCTATGCATTTAGCAATTTGAGTAGTTAAGTTCATCTTCGATTCAGTGTATGAAATCACAGAAACACATCGACTTGAGCCACATTCACGCAGTTTATTGGTTGAACACTGGCTTGTCTCCAGTGGCTGTTCCATTGCTGAACCAATGCTGTAATAGGCTCAGGTCATCCATGTCTCATCATATAAACTAGCTCTAAGAGCTGTTTAGCAAGGTACTAGAACTGCTAGAATAGCTACAAGAAAAGAATTCTTAACCTTTGGAAGGGGGGTCAGCATGCTCCAATTGGGGTCTATTGCCTCCAGCCCTCCCCTAGCACCCTCTGGACTGACCCCTCTGGTATCATGCTCTCTCCCCCCACTCTTTTTCACTTCTCCCCCCCTCTTTTTTTCGCTCTTTCTCTCTAATTGATAAGTGTTGGTTTATAATATTTTCAAATCACTCATACCATATTTCCTCAAAGGTAGGCTGAATTCTAAAAATAGACTGAAATATTTCAGTACACACCACATAACAGGGTGACCTCAGAAGAAACAGACATGCATTCAAGCCATTGTACTGGACTGTATGTACACATTTCAATGATTCAATTTGTATGGTGGGATATTTTAGAAAAAGCCATTGGAATCGTGCCGCAAAACTGAGTTTTGTGTACAGAGGATATAAATAGTTGGGAAACCTGAATTTATATATAATGTTCCTGTGATTCATGTCTTTATAACAAACATCCAAAAAATGGGTGGAGTCAAAAATTGACCAAAAATTGAACTCAGTAACAAAGAATAAGCCACAGTTTATTTTCAAGGAAATATGGTAACACCACTGAAGTAGGATAGCACACTTTCATGACTTTGATGAATTTGTCTCTTTTATAGGTTGAATGGTCCAGATCCACTGGATTACATCACAATGTTTGCCAACCCTGGAAATCCACATGAAGGTGTACCTGCCCATTGGCACTATGTAAGCTGTGGTTTATCAGACCTTCATGGTGACAGCAGAGTTCACAAGTGTGTGATAGTTTTGTAATTCTGTATTCATTTATGATCTGGTTGATTTTCCTGGATTTTTGTAGTTTATGAGATATGAGATAAATACCAAAATGCCCTTATTGTAAATGAGAAAGCCTGTCCAATTTTTATGACTTCCAAATGATAAATACTGAACAAACTTAAAGTGTTTTAGCAAGAGTATCTTACTAGCAGACTGGTTTATGGGCAAGAAGCTTTTGCTTTGAAATATTAAATTTTGTTCTAAATCTAATATTTT
Source organism: Cassiopea andromeda (assembly GCA_018155075.1). Lineage (NCBI taxonomy): Eukaryota > Metazoa > Cnidaria > Scyphozoa > Rhizostomeae > Cassiopeidae > Cassiopea > Cassiopea andromeda. Next base: position 330,992 of record WIPJ01000174.1, read on the forward strand.
TGTTAAAATCTCAGTATTACTGGTGATGATGGCCCAAGTGGTTTTGGATTTGAATTGACATTCAGATTGAAAAGAGGGCCAAATGAAAATTCACCACCAACTTGGCCTGCTGAGCTAATGCAAAGTCTAGCAAGATATGTCTTTCACTCAGGTATGTGACTGTATGTTGAGGTTTCTTTTGTTTCAGAACTGTATCAAAAGTAAATGACTCCAGCTGCAATTATACATCAAATTTAATGAACAACCATTTATAGAAATGTGCCCTTTATAATTAGCTTCTTGATTTTGATTTTTATATGTTCTTAATTTTGTGCAAGCTCACCTTAGCCTCAAATAATAGGGACAAAATGAATTCATGTATAAGGGAATGCCTGTTAGAGAGTACTTTTAGTCTAGGCCATCACATGTGAGGTAGGGTGGTCTTTATATCTGCTGTTTTGCCACCAAGTACCCATTCACTACTGTGTGGACAGAAAGCAAGCATTGACTCAAGGCTTCAATCTCAAACCATGAAATTTCCTCAAATTAGAAAAGTGCTCTATCCTACAAATGACTAGGTCAGTTTAAATGCCATGAAAGTTCTCAATATCTTGTAGTTAGGATGCTAGTTCTAATCCAGCAATGGCTCTAATTTTCAACATCTTGGGAATAACAAAATACCATAAAATCCCAAATATAAGCCCCCACATATAAGCCCTCTTGTAAATTAACTCATATATCCTTCCAAATATAAGCCCCCCTGAATATAAGCCTAGGGCTTACATTTGGAATTCTGTGTGTATAGTTAGGAGAATAAATGATAATGGACAGAGCATATATAGAGCCTCTGTATTTACTTGTGTCCTTTTCTGAAGTTTTACTTATTGAATGTTGCTAATAGTTCTCTGATTGGACACCAAATGGTGAAGTTTTTGTTATATACAAGTCATCTCTAACCCAAAAGACCCTCTGAATAAAATCTCCCCCTGAATATAAGCCATCCTGACTGTAAACCTACCAAAAAATGCTTATTTAATAAAACATTCATCAAATTTCACGAGAAGAACAAGAGTTTTCCTTTAGACCCTAGGCTGTAACATTGCTAAGCCCAGTACTTATATTTGGGGTTTTAGGTAGGCCACTAATATCTAGGGGAATATCCCTCTATCTAGATATTTCAATAACACTGTTTTATCTTTTCATTTTAGAAAACAATTTATGTAGTGGTGATCATGTATCATGGCATAATGCTTTAGATGGTTGTAATCAGAATATTCAGCAGATGCTTATGGCAGATGACCCACAAATTCCTCAAATTATCACACCATTTGGTTATGTTGGTTTTGTTCAGGTATGTTTTCCTGCATGTAGAGAGAAAAACTAATACTTCCTTGTGCTTTAAACTACCAGCTTCAAATTTTGAATAGGAGATGTGTTGTTGAATGCTGAAAACTATCAACAGTCTTTGAATAAAGTCTTTCTAGAGATAGGGGCATAGCCAATGGGGGACAGGCAGGTAGCATACCCCACAACTTTTAACAAATTGTTAATATCTGTTGGAAAATCTACACTCGTACTGATAAAATTCAAGTTCTTTGTTCACAAATTGAGGTTGCGCACTACCCAACAATTTCTCTTAGCTTCACCTCTGGTTGGAGAATGCATAAAGATAAATCTAGATTCATTATACTTAAATGGTTAGGGGAAGTGCCTGTTAGAGAGGATACTTGTGATGGGTCATTTGCAGATGGGATAGGACAGCTAGTTTCTATCTTCTCCTCCTTTAACTCATTAGTGCTTCCACCCAATTCCCAATCACTCCTGGAAAGACAAACCCCATGGTTATAAATTTACATTAACCTGTGAATCTCTTGCACTGGAGACACATGCTCTAACAACTAAATTCCTTTTTTAGATTCTATTATTATCAAAAGCTCTTCATGCAAATCAGTTTTGTTCAATGGCCCTCTGATTTGACAAAGTCACCCAACATCTGTATAGTTTTTAATTGGCTGTGGGTGTTGTTATTTGAGGCAACACCTTTTGGACATTCGGAAAATTTCATTTTCTATCTCTCTTAGATTGTTGGTGCCTGTAATCAGGAACTTCAAGCAGTCCAGCACTGGAATGGTCCATCTGTTCTTGACCTTATGAGAACACTTCCTGAGTAAGTATTGTTTTGTTTCATTTTCCATAATAAAAGTGGGGGGATTTTGTTAATCCTATACCTGAGAATTAGGAATTGGGCGAAAAATGTAGCAGGAATTTGGGAATCAGGGGACCTATGGGTACTTTAGCAACTCTCTGGAATTAAAAGGCCAACCTTTTTTACCCCTGATCATTGTATTACATAAACACAGAGCAGTTGATGTGAACAGTTTTTAAGATGCTAGTGATAAATTTCAATGCTATCATCACTAGTTATTTTGCATAGTTTTCTGTTTTGTGCTATTTACTTGAGTGTGTTTTTGTGTTTGATGTTCATGAAAAATTACTTCTCTTTTTGTGCGCCTGATTGATAATATCTCCTTGAATTGCAGGACTGGTGGGGCATGGCTAGTTACAGATATGTCAAGAAAGAAAAGTATATTTGAGATTAATCCAAGTCTTCAGGTACTTCTCCATCTAATAACCTTTTGACAGTATAAAGTAAGACACAGTCTTATTTGTCAAGTAATTTTGGTTACCCCTCTTGTTGCTCTTCTACAGCTTTCTCAATAACTGCAAGTGATATTTGAAGTTAAAATAGATAGAAGTAGAGGAACAAAAATTGATGAAAACATACAGTAATTGCGAATCCTTTAAAGACATTGTTCTTCTTTGATTCCTCAAGAAAAACACATTGCTTTATTTTGTGGCCTTATTAGCTTATCCGCTCTTCTGGTGTTGAAGGGAAAAAGCCTATGTTTGAGGTTAGGAAGACGTTGCTTGATTACCTTTTCGAGAGAATTAATATCAGCAATTAGTGATTAAAGTAGAGAACTCTAGAGATAATAAGTTAAGAAAAGAACGTTTCTTTTTGATTTTGCACTCTTCTTATTGACGTACCTTTTAGATGCTATGTCTTTTTATGATCAACATTAGATTATCTGACTGATTGATTGATTTGTAGCAAACAGTTGAGGAGGGGATATCACAGGAGGGGTCTAATCTGAGTGGGGTCAGTGCAAAGTGCTGGTGGGCCCACTGCAGTGCTGAGTCAATTTACAAAGCTGGTAGCAGAGTTGAAAATGGGACGTTTGTAGAGTCGGAGTCTAGGCCAACAAGTACGACGAAATCAACGAGAATAACAGAGCCGTCATTTGGGTATGGTCTTGTGAAATAAGTTAAAATTTCTCCCAGGAATGCATTAGAAATCTTGCATAGTTTGAAGTACCCTAGTATATGCTATTATGAATATGAAATTATCTCACTCATTCTCAATTTTAGACTTCCTTAATTTCTTCAGATTTCTATTCAGGAAATATTGATTTATATTGAATTTATTCGCCTTTGTTTTCGTTGCTCGATATTTTTCTTGGCCTTAATTTTCAGTCGTGGAAAATACGACCTGTTATCGATATATATTTTTATCTTTAGAAGGGAAGACTCTGAGCTTGGTGATGGCCAAGATAGTAGATTATCAAATTATAGTAATGTCAGTGAACTGGTTAGAGCAAAGCCGTTAGAGGCGGTGCAATTGAGATTTAACCTTGAGGCAGCATCCCTGCTTCCACTCGTCCTCCGGTAGGTAATTGTAGATTCAACTACTATTTGTATGCGAGAAACTCATAGGCGATTCGACATCAAGTACACACACTAAGTGTACGTCCATTACAAGCTTTTGCACTGTTTGTTCTGGGTAGCAACTGGTCACTGAGAAAAATTTTTCTCGTTGTGTGTACTGCCATAAATATCGAGAGAGTCCTGCAATCCCAACTGGCGTTATGTTGGCGTTCCAGGAAATGAAAATAGTGAATAAATGTTACTCAAAATGCTCGTTCGTTTCTGTGAAATCGTCCTTATGTAAATTTAGTAGTAAAACTTCATACAGGCTTTTTTTTTATAGTATAATATAATATAATATAATATAATATAATATAATATAATATAATATAATATAATATAATATAATATATGTTATACTATCATATATGTTATAATATTATGACATGATAATGATATTATAATAATATAGTATATTATAATATAACATAATATACTATATTATGATATAGTATAATAGTATAATATAATATATGCTGACACTAGAAACAGTCAAAGCATTTGTAGTTTGTTTTTTTATGTTGGGTTAAGCTTTTGATTTGTGGATCCTTCTCACAATCAGGAACTTGTCACAATCGCCATATCAATATTTCCCCATTATTGTGCGAAATTCAAACAAATGCTGTATTGCCAAATTTTTGTGGTTTTAGATTGTTTGACTTTTAAAGTGATTATCACGAGTGTTAATCCAAGCTGCAATGTTCGTACCTTCAACACATAAACATCTATCAATTTGAAGCCATTTTTTCACTTCGTTTGAAATTTTCTATTTATTTTTTTAACCAGAGGTCGTCTCCTGCACGGTCGCCATTTTACTTTTAAAAGTATCATAACAGAGTCAGCCATTACGCTTGTTTCACGTGACGTCACTGGTACTAGTGTAGACGAAAATTGCCCATATGCAGCTTCTGGAACGTGGCTTCAGGTATTTGATTTTCTCATATTTCATGTTTTTGCGCAATTTCTGAAGGTGGCATCAGACAGGGCATTCGTCACAGTAAGACCCTGGCGAAATGACTCGATTTTTCACTCGATTTTTTCCTCAACATTTGATCTCAAAGTTGAGCATAGTCGAACAAGTGTGGCCAAACGACTCGATTTTTCACTGGACTTTTCTTTCCACTTTTCAACTACTCATATTTCTGCAACGTATATCAGCTAAATATATTTACCATCACAAATATTTGCCCGCCCAGGGAGACGCTATTGCGCATGCTTTCACTCGACTCCCTCGACAAGGTTGCCAAACGAGTCGGTTTTCATTCAGCTACAATTATTTTGCTCGATTTTTTTGCCAAAGATCAAACTTCGCTCAACATCACTTGACTCCACTCGACTCACTCCACAAGGTGGCCAAACGGCTCGATTTTTCCCTCGCCGTTTCGTCGAGTCTCGATTTTTCCCTCGCCTTTTCGTCGAGTAGAAAATCAAGTCGTTTGGCCAAAGCCTAATGTTTCATCGTCAGGTTTCATTGTTTTTCATTTCATTTTCAAAAGTTTGTTTATACACAAAATACCCTTCAGCTTAAAAGCAACAAAAGTTACAAACTAAGTTATTGGTAATAAAAGCAACCATTCAACAGAACGAAAAAAATTTAAAAATCCTATTTATTGTAGAGCTGCTCTTCCAGGGGGTCGTGTTTATTAATGTCTTGCTCTTTATTAATGTAGGTATTTTTTCCTGCATATCGTGTTTTTGCGCAATCATTCATAGTGATGTCAGAAGATACATTCGTCCCAGTACTAAATCATTGCCAGGGTTCATACAGTCAGGGAACATCAGGGGAAGATTTGAGGTTTTAAGAAAAGCCAGGAAAAATCAGGGAACATTTTCCGTAGTCTGGAAAAATCTATGTTTTCCTGGCAAAATCAAAGAATTCTTTCTCTTGAATATTTGTGTAACCCCAACTAATGACTGTACTGATACATAAAGGTAGTGATAATTTTGTTGAATAGTATGAGGTAAAAAGATGAACCTAAATGTCCGTTATAGTACTATTATTTTAAACATCTTAGTAAAAATTTTTCCCTGACGAAGCATAAAAAAGATTTCGTATCTATGAACTCTTTTTGATGCTTTCTCAGGGCAAGAATGGGCATTGCTCTCCGAAGCACTTTCTGGTGCTGTTGTGCATAGACTACTTTGGTTATACTTTTCTTTGTTTTCATGTATGGTTAGATGTGTTATTAATTCCATTCGTAACCAAAACCAGATGACTTTTAAGTCCATTTCTAGTACGGAGTTTATAGAAAAATGTAGATTTCTATTTATACTGTCAATAATAGAAACATGCAGCTTCTAAGCATGGGTGATTTCTAGGGGGGCTAAGAGGGGCCAAGCCCCCCTTGTTAAACTTTCTGCTCATTTTGGGGGCTCAACCCCCCTAGAATTCTTACATTGACTTAATTTTTCAGAGTTTATTGGCCTTGCTTCTTAAGTGTGGTGATCAATTGTGCACTGCTATATGATTATTGACGCATCTCTTATTGTTGATTATACTATATCAGTATTAAACTAAATTATCATGTCTCCATCTTTGAAAATATGGGCGTAATTGTAGCTGGGCCACACCCTTGTTAAAATTTGTAGAAATCACCACTGCTTCGATCTTCCCAACATTTTAATGATAATACTTAGTGATACTGACTAACGCGACTATTTCAATATTTTTTATTAAGGTTTTAATTCCTGACGATTTTATGGACCTTCTTATCAGTGACTTAGATGATCTCATTAGACCAGAAGAGGTAGGTTCTTTTCCAGTCAATAAAAAATAGCATTTTTAACTGTACCTAGATATTTGATTACCTCAACGTGTCCAAACTTGTTTAGAACGTTCCATTTAAGGCCGGTTTCCACTTAAACGAATGCACTGAGGTAGCGTTTACACGGGGCCGACCGAATATTTGGTCGGTCAACTATTTGGCCACTTAGGCGTAGCGTTCACACGGGGCTGGGTAACCTACCTAAAATTAGGTCACTTAGGCGTGCAAATATTCGGCCGCTTACGAAAGCAACCTTAGGCAGCGTTCACACTGGGCCAACCTAATATTTGGCCGCTCAAATATTCGGCCGGCCCCGTGTAAACGTAGCCGGATTCGGCTGAAGCGGCCCGAGGTTGATACATGCGTAGAAGGGGATTATCGACCGATAGGAGTGTCACACAACTTGAACTGTGAATTAACCGATTCGGTCGAGGGTAACCAATGGAATCCGCATCTGAACCTACTACGCATGCACCAACCTCAGGCCGCCTCGGCCGAATCGGTTCATTTGTTTAAGAGGAAACCGGCCTTTAGATGTAGATGCTTAAAGCCTAGCGCACACAGCACGATTTTCGTCGCCGAGGACGAAGATTTTTGTCGCTGGCGACGAAAACTTGCTGTGTGCGGAAAACATATATAAAAGATTTTTGTCTTTGACGACGATCTTAAATATAAAATATGCTAGAAATTCTTTGTCGTCTCTGACGACAGAAGACAAGATCTTTGTTGCCAGCGACAAAAATCGTGCTGTGTGCGCTAGGCTTGAGGTACAGGTCTGTATACTTTTTTGTAAGTTTACAATAATTACGAAAGCCATACTTTCCAACTTAAATAGCCAGTTGGAACTACAGAAATTTACTACAGCACGAAAAAGCGGCAACATTCTTTTGACATACTGCATTCCTCCCTCTCCTTGGAGAGTGATGATCACCCTCCTTGGTTCCCCTTAATTACTCTCCCCCCGCACGACGATGTGTTTGATTGAGTTTTGTTCTGCTTTGAGAAGGTGCGACTTCCGAAGCAATACGTTTGGCCTGGAAGGAATATGATGATTACTGTAGTTGAGGATGCAGAATAATTTATGAAAATGATTTTTGTAAGTAATACGTCCTATATTTTCTTTGCATAAAGTCTGATTTTTTCACGTTGAATCACTTAGCCTAGCTGGGAAACTTTCAAATGATTTTATCCTCTGTTGGATACTTCGTCACATGTAGCGCTCTTCCGCAATTAGTCGTATATCAAGCTTAGCATTCGCTTCACAGTTTATAGTTTAGAGTTTGCAGTTTAGAGTTCACAGTTTAGAGTTCACAGTTTATAGTTAAGAGTTACGAGTTGAGATTAAGAGTACACCGCCAGTAGTGTAACGTTACGAGTTTAAGTTAAGAGTTTCAAAATAGCACATGATTCATATAATTAATGTAAATATTGAGTTGATATAATGCTGTTATATATCCAACGAGAAGTTTAGTTTATTGTCGAGTCTTGCACTGATCCACAAGAGCATAAAGTTTACAACATCCTCCATAGGATTTGAAGATAATTCTTGAAATGCCTAGACAGTTTTGGAGTAATAATATTGGTAATGATAATGAATAATAATATTAGTTTATTCAAGGCTGGCATTGTACTAGTTATAAAGCTAGTTAACTAGCTTATTAATTAAAAACCAACCTTTTTAAGAAAAAAGATACTAAAAGTGACTTATTTGCGATATTTACGTCTTATGCTTAAAATTAAATGACTCTATAAATCCTAAGCTAGTTATAGATGTCCTGCACAATTTGCAGTTGCAATTTAGGAAATCATGTTTCCTTATTATCCGCTTGAATTCGGCTGTAGTATGTGACTCGTTTTTTCTAAAGGCAAAAATTGACGAAGTCTGTATCCAGTGTACTTTATTGTCTCAATATCATAAGAAATTTTAGCTCTTGAATCTATTTGAACTGCATCTGAAGTCAAAGAAATTCTGGCATTGCAACTTTAGTATCTGTAGAGTTTTAATTATGGATTAAAGTATTCACAATTTTCACATGCCCTTTTTCATCTTTTAAATCTTGCAAATAGTTGGCATAAATTAGCTTTATCGTCACTACTGTAAGTAGCCAACTTGATTAAATGATAGAAAATTAACGAATTATGCGTTAGGGAAAATTGTAGCCCTCATCATCCCATCCACCTACTACATACTCAGCATGAGAAACAAGCCTAGGACTAACCTAGATCTTCCTATTTACTAAACTATGCAAGACACATGCTTTTTCACTTTGCAGTTTTGGATGCTTTTTTCTTACTAATTGCTAACTTAACGCAACTCGTTAGGCAGGTACAAATTTCCTGTACCTACAGAGATTTGTATTTGATACTTTAATTGGAATATAAATGTGAGAAATTTATAAAAGTTATTCATACTGACAGGCTGTTGTTACCTTTACTTTTTAGAATGTAGAAACTGTTTTTTATTTGTTAGGCA
>WIPJ01000174.1:341374-370330 GCA_018155075.1 Cassiopea andromeda
TGAACACAGATTGAGAATAGTCAATATTATCTTAGAATAGTGAACACAGATTGAGAGTAGTCAATATTATCTTAGAATAGTGAACACAGATTGAGAATAGTCAATATTATCTTAGAATAGTCAACACAGATTGAGAGTAGTCAATATTATCTTAGAATAGTGAACACAGATTGAGAGTAGTCAATATTATCTTAGAATAGTGAACACAGATTGAGAATAGTCAATATTATCTTAGAATAGTGAACACAGATTGAGAGTAGTCAATATTATCTTAGAATAGTCAACACAGATTGAGAGTAGTCAATATTATCTTAGAATAGTGAACACAGATTGAGAGTAGTCAATATTATCTTAGAATAGTGAACACAGATTGAGAGTAGTCAATATTATCTTAGAATAGTCAACACAGATTGAGAGTAGTCAATATTATCTTAGAATAGTGAACACAGATTGAGAGTAGTCAATATTATCTTAGAATAGTGAACACAGATTGAGAATAGTCAATATTATCTTAGAATAGTCAACACAGATTGAGAGTAGTCAATATTATCTGAGAGTAGTCAGCATTTGTACTTTGGGGGGAGCCGTCTGACTCCTATTATTGTTTTTTCCATGCAAAAGTTTCTTTACTCAATGTTTTTCTATAGAAAATGTTGCCGTTTTAGGGAGCCATGGCCCCCACCCCCCCACTGGATCCGCCCCTATCTGAGAATAGCCCGCTTTTATGATGTCTGTTGTTTGCTGTCTTTATATCATTCTTTCCATTTTCAGACATGCAGAAGTTTAAATTTACCAATGCACCTTGTTCTCTATTTGGCAACACTGTACTTGTTCTTCCATCATCGCTCTGTTGTTCTCCTTGAAAATTTGTAACCGGAGTGGTAAAGGTAGACTGCCATGGTGAAGATGAAGTTAATATCTACAGTATCTCGTAAGATTTTGGTACAAGAAGTGCATTCTATGTATGTTTGCGTAGTCAATGGATTTTCTATCTGATTAATTTCAACCTCATGTTTCTTATAGACATTTTTCTTATGAAAAAAACCTTTGCTACATATCTCTGCATGTACTGGTTAACTGGATACCTTTCACAAATGCATCTGGTGTACAGCAGAAACCCGCCTATCAAAAGTCAAAAGGTCAAAGTCCGTTCACGCGCCCAATGGTGCATAGGGCGGCGCCTATCTCTGTTTCTTTTGCCCTAGGCCACACGTCTGCGAATGCAGTGAAAGCTACAGCGGGGGGCTGGTCCACTGTTAGCTCCACGGGTTTAACTTTCCCACTCCATTCTCATATGTCGAGCGCCAGACGAGAAGGTAGTGAGTACCATTTTAAAAGTCTTTGGTATGACTCAGCCGGGGCTTGAACCCACGACCTACCGGTTGTGAGGCAGACGCTCTGCCACTGGGCCATCACTCCGGTGTATGACTGCCAGTAAAGATGAGTTGAAAATTCAGCATTGAAAGACTATGACAATATAATTATTCATCCACAGCTTTGTGGTTAAAAACATGTGTGAACCTGCCTATCAGGCAAAATGTGCAGTATTTTTGGAACATCTATGAAATGGGTTTATTTGCCATTAGAAAGAATGAGCAGTTGCTAAGAACCTAGCGAGAATATCAAGTTGAAAAGGTTCCAATTACTTGAAATCAAAATATACAATTTCAGGCTGTAGGTTCTTTTTATGAAGATTCTTATGTGCGGGTTTTTTGATTGTATATTGCAGTGTGCATCACAGTTTACAAAAATTCATTTTAATGCATATTTAGGTATAACTCTTTTTGCACATACAGCTTATGCTTTCGTTACTGTTAAAAGTGCAATCCACCTTTTCCCATACGGTTGACAGCTCTCCAGCAGCATTGAAAATGAGAGAAAATTTAGACAAGTACATTTTAGGTGAAGCTTGAGCAATGCCCTTCAAGTGTTACCAAAGATTGTTGCTGGGTGCAACATGGGTTGTCGCATGAGAAAAAGTGTCCTCTTTTATGTGTTCAATCGCATATAGGATAAACATTCTTTGTCACTCTTTTTCACTTTATTAAGTTGCAGTAAGTTTTGAATAGGAATAAAGTTTATAAGAATATTCAGATTAAGAGTCGCTGAAATTTAAGAATAATGCAAGGCTCAAGTTTCGTCAAGGTGTAGAATTTTCGTGTGTTTGAGTTACAGTACTGCTTGTAGATTAACTTTTTGACTATCGGCACAATATTTGTTATTCTGCTCCTCTTTTATTTTGCTTTATGATAAAAGCCAGCCATCAATAAAGATTTGACTATAATCTTTTGATTTTCAGACGTAGTTACACCTTCGATATTTAAGAATAATTTAAGAATAATCCAAGGCTCAAAACCAAACAAATTCTAGAATATTGAGGCTCAGTGGAAAATTGCGTATTGTAAAAAGAGTGTGTATTGAGTATGAAAAAAGAGTTAAGAAGTGAAGAAATCAAAGTTTGTGAAAACATATATAATTCCCTTAAAGTTTTCATCCATCTTGAGTATTACAGTGTCCGGAAAAATCGTGTGGTCTTTGAGATTTTACCGTTTTTATAAAGCTTTGTAACTAGTAGAGCATTGATTATAGCTTTGTTTATTTTCGTATCTGAATATCATTTTTTCACTAGGTAGATTGCAATCTATGTGGTATTTTATTAGCTATAAATATATATATATTGATAATCCAGAGCCCTATATTTGTAGATAGTGTATACGTTTAATTTTGCCAAAGATCGTGGATAATAATTATCAAGTTGGTATTGCTTCAAAAGTTGTTATCAGTTTGAACATTCTTTATTGCATACAAACGCTTATCAAGCTAGCAATCTTTTTGATTTCGTAGGATTAGTGCAGCCATTTCTTTCTCAACCTTTTATTGAAGCACCTTGTAAGGGCCTTGATATTCAACCCTAGACACACTAAATTTTCAGGTGTAATCTGGCCCGATAATGAACAATTTCTGAATATTTTAAGATATTCAGAATACATGCTAGTTTATAAGAAAAAACCTTTCTGGCTTCAGCCTGAATGTTTCTTAATATTTCGTCAAATCCAGCCTTAAATGTTTCTTAAACTTGAAGACTTCCAATGACAATAATAACCCAGACTAGGCAATTTTGATGCAAGAAAAAGGATGCTCAGGTTTTTTGAGGCATTTAATAGATGCTCATTCTATTTTCTTGCTAGTTTAATAAAAATTTGATACTAAAAACAGTTTTTGAAAGTTATTATTTGAACCGCAGCATGCCTGTGTTTCTTAAATGTTTCTTAATATTTGCCTAATTTCAGCTTCATGTTGCTTATAGACGTGTTTATTTAAAATAGATATTTTTAGCACAGAATCAAATTGCTATTATTCACAAGATGCTTTTATCCTTTAGCATGCAAAAGCTGCTCATTAGCAGATCAGATTTCGCGTGAGTATCTAACTTGTAACAGGCCCTTTGGATACGGCAATAGGTTTTAAGCCTAGCGCACACAGCACGGTTTTTGTCGCTGGCAACAGAGGTCTTGTCTTTTGTCGTCAGCGACGAAAAAGAATTTCTAGCATATTTGATACACGTTTTTTTATAAGAAAAAATTTTATAAGAAAATGAAGCTCAAATCGTCAAAATCTTAAGAAAATCGTAAGAAAATCACGAGGCTCAATTTCCAAAATTAAGTGTTTTTATAGGCCAAAAATCGGTATTTCGTCATTATTGCATTCAAAATGTTAAAGATGGAGTTCAATTTCAAGTATACAATGTTATTAACGAAAAGGTAAACCATTTTAGCCAGTTTATTTCAGGAAAAGTTAAGAAAAATTAAAGAAAATCTCAGACTCAATTTCGGGAAAAGTTAAGAAAATTGAGGCTCAGGCAAAATAATGATTTTCTTATAAAAAAAACGTGTATTGAAGATCGTCGTCAGCGACAAAAATCTTTTTTATGTGTTTCCCGCACACAGCAAGTTTTCGTCGCCAACGACAAAAATCTTCGTCCTCAGCGACGAAAATTGTGCTGTGTGCGCTAGGCTTTACGGATGCTAGAAGTATTGTTGCTGAGAAATAAGTTAAATCGTGTTTGAACTACAATTTTTTTATAAGAAAGTTGTTTTTGGCCCAGTATTGAAACTTTCTTAACTTTTTCACAATTCCAGATCAAAACTTTCGTAAGACTTTCTAAGCAAAAATTGTTTGAGTTCCGATGTTTTGCGTATGTACATTAATGAAAAGTCAAAAAATAGAAATGATGATAAATGTTAGTTTATAAGAGAATTCGAACTGTTAACGGTAGCCAACATCATATACATGACATTTTGTACACAGATAAATCGAATTTATATACCTGCTTTTTATCGTATAAGGAACCTCGCTCAAGGCCTAGTTCTAAAAGTTCCTTACTTTTGAGCCTCATTTTATCAGATTCTAGCACTAAGAATTCCCTGATAGTTCCTTAATTTTCCATCCACATATAGTGCCATAAAAGTGGTACAGACAAAAGGAGCCATGAAAATTCTGAATTTTACCTTTCATTTAGCTGGAAATCTAGATTTAAGGTACAAATAAAGTAGGAAAGAAGTTTCATAAATATATCGATATGAGTTGCTGCTGTAAATGAATGGAACCGGCGTCCTAATTCTTGATTATTTGCAGTTGTAAAAGTTTTTGAAATTGCGACGTTCCTTAGCTGTTTGCCCGTTAATAGTATAAGTTCTTTAAATATTTTAGCCTTCTACATGTAGGTTCCGTATAAAGTGTTTCCTTAAACACTAAAAAACGTTCACAAAAAAGCCAGTACTGAACTTTCTTAACTTTTTGGGCAGCTGAGTACTACTTTCTTGTAAACCACTTTTTTATAAAAAACGTATGCAGCAAACCCCACCTTGTAGGCAGGAGCGTCTATTATGGGGGGCAAGGGGACAAACTTCCCCCAGCTGCTATTGAATCGGCAAAAGTGTTGGACAAGATGCTAAGTGAAAGTCTTCACTTTTCTTGTAAACGTTTTTCTTAAAAAACGAACGCATGCACTCGAGAAATATTCTGCTACTTCTAAGAGGCATCGTGACTATTTCCTCAAGTCTCTCCACTTCGTCACATTTGGTGAAAAAGTGTACAGAAGATTGGTCTACTACGTCAGCAAGTACAATAAAATCAATAAAATGGAATTAGTAGAACACGTATCACTAATTGTTCCCAATGTTCTGGATTTATTAGCACAAAAGAGATCAGACACGTGTCGATCCAGAGCATGACAACATCGCACATTCACAGTCCTGGCCACAATGTAATCCAACAAACAAAAGTTGGGTAAGGATATGACGATTATAGTTTGTCATTTCCTTTTGTTGTGTATGACAATTAACTGCCCTTCGACTATAACGGCCAAAACAACACAAAAATCGTGATTGCATTGCCAATAATAAACTGTGGTCTGTCTAAACATAGCAGAAGATGAGACGACTTTTTTCATGCCAAGTGTCAACAGATGTTTCCATTGTTCAGCGAACCGCATTTAGACGTTACACTTGTCTGAATGTTGTCAACACAAAGCAGGTACACTTGAGTAAGCGATGGCTTTACTATCACTGAAAACGATAATTCTGATAGTATTTGGTACAACTTTATGCCTGTTCTCATGCTCAAATGCAACTTCAGACAATGAAAGATTCGACTGTTTGCCGGGCCTGCAATCAAGCAAAGAAGCTTGCCAAAGTCGTGGATGCAAATGGCAACTACCGAACAAAAATATCGTAAGTAGAACTTTATGTTTTTGTGTCATAGTTTATCAAGAATAGCTTGACATTGAGTTTTTAGTTGAAGCACTGAAGACGTAAATAGCTATGATTAACACTCGAATAGCTTGTCATACTAAACTACTTTAGGCCGAAAGATGAATTTCAACGAGGGGCGTATCTCTCTTCAAAATCGCGCACTACACTTGTGAAAAATCATAAATATTTAACCAAAAATAGCAAAAAATCACAATAAATAAACAAAAATCGCAAAAATAGTACGAAAAGCAAACAAAATCATCCCAAAATCCATAAAAACTTGAGAGATTCACCCCCTTGAAATTCAACATCAATCACTTGAATCAACGGAAAGATCATGGTTGGAATCACGTTTTTGATTTCTTGTAATTTTCCTCAGCAAATGAGATCGCTGTAGCGATTGGCAGACTGTAAGCAGAGTCCGTGTTGTGAGTGTTTCAGATGCAACGATCCGAAGAAAGATTATCGGTCAGTTATTTCTTACGCAGAAGTCTTTCCCTGGAAGATCGCGATAATGATCGCATACCACACAATATAAGTGTAAAAATGAAATGTATTAACGGTCGATTGCGGACGACTGCAAAGTCGCTCCACTGCTTGGATGTAAATAAAGAATGTTTCTTATCAGTGCTATGCACGTGCAAAATCATTTCCTTGTACTATCAACCACACGCCAAATTGTGCTTACAAAAGCTACTGAATACCTACTTTACTAGCACTCTCGATACAAGCATAACTGGAGGAAACTACCGTGGAAGGGTAAAACCTGCCTGAGCAATTACTTTGGAGGGGCAAAGACCTTATTTTGTCATGTAAATCTCCAGCTTTATTGTCCTGTTAACCATGCAAAATTTTTCACTTTGGGGCATTGCCCCCATGCCCCCAGCAGGTACGTGCCTGTCTTTATATGCAAGGCGACGTTTTTCCAAGTACACGTTTTTCATAAGAAACCTAGCTCAAGGCCTAGTACTAAAAGTTTCTTGATGTTTGGCCACAGTTTAATTCTAAACGTTGCTTAAAAGTTTCTTACTTTAGCGAAATAAATGGCTGTGACAGCGTACGCAGAACGCGAGTGTAGCGAAGTATTTGTCCTACAATAAACAAAATATGGAGTTAAATTCTAAAGCAATGTCATATTCACATTGTTTTGGTACAGCTTTACATTGAACGGGATAACGATTTCATTATGTCATTTATCTAAAGTTTCTTAGCTCTTTCCTTGTAGTTCTCAGAGTTTCTTACATTTTAGGCTGTCTAGTACTAGGTTGCTTATAAAGTGGTTTCTTATCGAAAAAAACTCGTAGATATTTTATCATTTTTACGTTTTCCCGTTTCCGTGTTGTCGCATTATACACTCTTTTTTATACGAATGCTTTTATCAGAACACGAGCCTGAAATTTTGGGGAAAGTTAAGAACAAGGTTGAGGCTGAAGCACTGTCGTAAAATTTATTTAGGACGACGATGCATAAGCTCTCAGCAAACATATGGACATGAAATATCCTTTCCTTGTTAGCCTGAGGAGAATTGACAGCTTAGTGATTTCTCATCTTGATTTTCACGAATCAGTTGCCCTTAGCGAAACTAGATATTGACATTGCCCATTTATACTTGTTTTAGAAACTTTATTCAAAAAAAAATTGATATGCAAGAGAGAGACATTTTGCTAATGGGCTCTCAATCAATCAAAAATTAAGAACAGCCAACCTGAACCTCAATTTTACTGGTTCTTATAAAGAAAGAGTATTCTAGTGAAGTCTATGCCGAGCCATAGTATTGCTACTTTGGACAGGAAAATGGAAAAGTATCTATAGTGTAAGGTAAGTAAAGGTAGTCCGTATACTTTCGTACTTAGGGGAGTGCCTGTTAGAGAGGACGCTTCTGCTGAGCCATCGGCATATGAGGTAGGGTGGCCAGTTCCTTTCTTCGCCGCCTTTATCTCCCCAGTGTTCCCACTGGGTGCCCATTTGCTGCTGGGTGAACAGTCAACGAGCGTTCAGTCAGGGCATCGAGTCGGGCTCGAACCCTAGACCTTCCGCATGGGAGGCATGCGCTCTAATCACTATGCTACCTCGCTCATATCTACAGTGATTCGAATAAAATTTGAATATTATTTTTACATTGGTAATCATAATTCTTTTCTATATATCATTCACAAATGCTGTTGCTTTAGACTGGTGTACCGAAGTGCTTCTTTCCAACGACCTATGGCTATAGAGTACAGGGGGACGCAGCTCGGGTTAGATATGGACAGCATATGTTTGAATTAGCCAGAATCAAGACACCATCATTGTACAAAGGCCACAAGGAGATGCTTCGTGGTTACGTTATATCCTACAAGACTCATTTGCATTTCAAGGTATGTTGTAATTAGTCCTGGACTAGCATTCTAAGTCAGGCTCTTTTAATGTCTCTCACGCTCTACTTCATGGTTTTCTAGATGGATAGCTGCAGGGGTGGAAAAGATATTTTGCTTTCTGGGACATGGAATCGGCTACGAAGCCAGGGGATTGCATAGGGGGCAGTGCCCTCACCTCAGCGATCTTGCCCGCCCATTCCCGCCGGTAACTTTGAATCTTGATTATTGTTTTTCTGTGTCAATGATTCTAGATTGAAGCTATCTAATGATATTTGCAAAGTGGCATTCTCCAGCATTCTAGGGAGTACAATTGTGAAACTGTTCCTGGGGGCAAGCCCCCAGACCCCCTATACTGCCTTTTTGTCAATATAAAAAGTAGTGGTAAGATTATAGCCAACATAGAACGCGTGGTGGTCAAAACATTTCTGATCGTAGCTTTCATACTGCTTCCTTTTCCTGTCCTTCCAATAAGGACCTTCTTTATATTTAGGTATGGCTGTCATGCCCATCCGGCCTGGTTGCCTCCCTTTTCTTTTGAAAACTGGCTTCGTGACTGCATGGAACATGTTGAAGAAACCCTGTGAGCATATCGAAAAGCATTAATGGAATATGGAAATGTAGAATTGTCTGTTACATGTCCCCCTTCTTTTGCCTTCTCTTCCTTCTCTCCTTCCCTCTTTCTTTATTTTTCTTCCTCTCCTACTTTTTCTTCTTTTCTCTTTTTCCCCTTTTTCTGCTTTTCTTTCTGGAGACTCAAAGAAATTTTAGAACCATTGATGCTGTGGTTTGCTATATTTTCCACCACTGTAGATTTGGATCCACATACTTGAGTTATATAGGAATAAATAGGAAAATCAAAGAGTGATGTGCACGGAAGATGATATATTCACGATTATGACTTCCTTGCCATGGATGTTCCTTTGGGGCGTGGGGGACGTCACGCTTGCAATCTTCATGACGCATCAAATAAATTGTTGATAATGCGGGAGTTTAGCGTTGATGCAGTTTGACCATGTTTAACCTGTAGTTCAATTATTCTGCTGGCTATAGTCTGTCATAATTGGTCATAGTTGGTCAGATTTTCCTGTAACAGAAAATAAATTTTAATCGAAGTCAAGCTGACTTTGTACGAATTCGGCACGATGCAGAATTCAGGTATAGAAAAGTAAGGTTTTATGAACCAGCCGATGAAATTAATTATTTAGATTTCAAAAAAGTAGAAAAAATCATACATTGCGTTTTCTTTTCAGATTTTTTCAGTTGGACGCTACGATGTACCATTGGACATGTTCGAAGGTTTTAAAGTGGAGACGGTTGGTAAAGTGAACGATGTGTACAGCTGGGAGTTGAAAAAAGATCCATTTGGAATAGTAATAACAAGAACGAAAACAAACTCTGTCTTGTATGTAGTTTAATGTTTGTTCCATTGCCCAAAAATTCTGTTCTGTTTAAATTGTTTTTTGTTCCATTTTAATTCACCACGGTACCTAGCGCTGGGCCTAGAGCCTCGCAACGTTTCTAAAGCAAAATGGCTGCTCGCTACGACTTGATGTCTTGAAGGACATAGCTGGCGCACTCTGAAACTGTCAGCGTTGATTGTCATTGTCATTCACCTTATCAAGCATGAACAGAAGACCACATTGCCATTAACTCTAGTCCGCTTCAAAATTGAAAACTCTCTTGCTTTTACGCTTTCCTTAGAATTGAAATTTCTCCACTGTGGTGTTTATGTTAGTGTCTAGAGGTGCATCATTCCTGAATGGTGTACAAGATCTTTGAGAATTTTTGTGCATGATTTTGGTAAGTTTCGTGATTGTTATGCATTTTGCGATTTTTCCACAAGTGTGCGAGATTTTCTGAGTGATGTCCCGCGGTTAGTGTCATGCATAAACTGTACAGATATTTGTATGGTCAAGGTAAACTTTATTTAGCATTAAACCCTTTTGTAAAATTAATCCTTTCTTTCTTTTCTCTCACTTTAATGTGCTTTAACACTCTCATGACAAATTGACGTCTTTCTGGATCTTTGAAGATTAAAAGAAACTTTGCAATCTTTCTATCTTTTATATTGTTATGGAAGTCAATAATTTTTGCACCCATTTAGGTAGACACATTTGCTAATGTATGGATAAATTGCGAAGGGTAGAAAAATTGGCAAATTGTAGGGAATTGTGTATGCAGAAAGTCTCTGTGTGCCATCCATGCTCCGAATCGGATTATTGGGCAAGCAAGATCGTCTTTTCATTTAAGTGTTTTGGAATCTGTTTACATCAAGACTCAAAACGCAGTCTTGTGTAGACAAAAAGAGTTTGTTTTCTCATTGGGACTCTTCAAGTAAACAATGTTAATGGGTCCTGATTGGTCACGCTTGGGGCCAATTAGACGCATCCTATCACATTAACCGCATCTGGATATATATTTCGATTAACCTTTAGGCCGCTATCCGACGTTTTCATACTCTGATAAGTGTCGGACGAAAAAACCTTTAAGTATGTCAAAAGAATGATGCCGTTTTTCGTGCTGTGGTAAAGTTCTGTGGTACAACAGACTATGAATCGTGTATGCAGAAAGTCCCTGTGTGCCATCCACCTTCCGGAAGTCAAACCTCTTTACCCCCACTTCCCT
Organism: Cassiopea andromeda; assembly: GCA_018155075.1. Lineage (NCBI taxonomy): Eukaryota > Metazoa > Cnidaria > Scyphozoa > Rhizostomeae > Cassiopeidae > Cassiopea > Cassiopea andromeda. Next base: position 352,110 of record WIPJ01000174.1, read on the forward strand.
GTGATCACTTGCTAGAATTTGAAAGCTCAGACTAGTAGTGTTGTCTTTAGCAAGAAGCTATTCTATATTGAAGAACAAGCAATTTCTGTCTTTAGGTTTGATTCAAGCGTTGCCCCTTTGATATTTGCCGACCAGTTTTTACAAATATCAACACGATTGCCAAGTAAATATATTTATGGCTTTGGTGAACACGAACACAAGAGCTTCCTTCATGACATCAACTGGAAAAGTTATGGAATGTTTACGAGAGATCAGTACCCTAAGGTAATGCCTATGAGTTTTCCGTAGCTGATTATGCTGTTTGCTCTCTTCAAAGCAGAAATGGAAAGCTATACTGTCACTATTCCAAACGAGATCTGCCTCAAAAGGGAAATAGATAAGGATGATTTATTCCACCACACTATCGATCAGTTTTTGCAGCTGAGCCGTAGATCACTGCTTTTTCTAATCCGCAAAAAAGGAAAAAAATCATTATTACAGAGGAAGTCATTATGGCAACTTGTGGGTACTGTGCTTGTTTCGATAGGAATCTTCACCTGAAGATGGTTCCTTCCAGGAAAATGGCCATTAAGTTATTTTATGAGGTAAAACCAAGGCACAACATGTGCATATGGGCAGTGTCATTGGCATGTGGGGTAGGGTGGCCCCCAGATTTCTTTGTGAAGACTTTTCTTTGCAGCGGGAGCTACTATTTTGTGCCTGCCTCTTAATCATGTTACATTAAATTAAATAGGTCTTTAAATTATTCTGATTGAAGCCATTTTGGTGCTACCATTTTGGTGATACTATGAGTGTCGCAAAGCCCTCTTTTGAAAGTTCCTCAGTTGATATCCATTTATGTTCCTTTTTTGAAATTCAGCCAGATGCGAACCTTTATGGACATCATCCCTTTTACATGGCAATGGAACCAGATGGAAGTGCACATGGAGTGTTACTTTTAAACAGTAATGCAATGGGTATGTAGTTTTTATAATAATACTTAAGTTGAGGCTAGGATATGAGACTTTCCAAGTCAAATTCACTGCATGAAAGGCGTTTATGTCTTCTTAAATGTTTGATATTAAGCGCCCACATGATTCTACAACGCTTAGGTTGAGGCTAGGATATGAGACTTACCAAGTCAAACTGACAACATGAAAGGCGTTTATGTCTTCTTAAATATTTGATATTAAGCGCCCATATGATTCTTCAACGCTTATGTTGAGGCAGGGACAGGAGACTTTCCAAGTCAAACTGACTGCATGAAAGGCGTTTATGTCTTCTTAAATGTTTGATATTAAGCGCCCACATGATTCAGTAATGCCTAGGTTGAGGCAAGTATATGAAGCTTCTCAGGTCAAGGTGACCTTATGAAAGGCGTTTATGTCTTCTTAGATGTATGCCACTAAAACGCAGAGGCTGTACCGGGGATATGACACTTCTCCAAGCCCAAACGATTATTTATAGGAAATGAATGCAATTCCTTAATTTACTGTTAAATAGCTATTTGCTATGGCGTCATTAAGATTCTTTAAGCGTTTCGCCAGCATCACTTTTAAGTACTTAGACACTGTCAAATGTCAATTTTAGCAGAATGTCTTTGAGCTTACATTGCAGTTATAAGTATATCGTGTCCGTAGATCTGACGTTCATTGCATTGGATTGACATTCTAAATACACATTTGTAACATGACTGTGCCAAATACTCTCAAACAGCTTTGAAACAGTTTTAATTTTCTCTCGTGTTTACCATCCTTCAGCCTTCAATCCTCGCCGTTTCTTCGTTCCAACTTCGTATCAATTTTCACGACAATACAAGGTTTAGAAGATGTTAACTTAAATCTTTATCCCCCCACAGATGTCACTCTCCAACCGATGCCAGCCCTTACCTACAGAACTATTGGTGGAAATCTAGAATTCTATTTGTTTGTTGGTCCGTCACCAGAAGATGTTGTGAAGCAGTATACAATGGTAAAACATATAGTTCAGTCCATCTAACTGAATATCAATGATTTCTGCCATACAGAGATGGGTATTTTCGGATGTTTATGCTGTATAGTCGAAAGAGAATACTTCTAGTATTTAAACTGATGCATGACTTTGGTGAGAGTGCCTAGCATAATCGAATGAGGATGTTTCTATTAATAAAATTGATGTCTGAATTTGGGAATTTGGTGGAAGTGCCTAGCAAACCAAAACTGCATCTGCAATTCATTCCTCTCTTGCAGGCTGTAGGGCGGCCTTTCATGCCGCCATATTGGAGCCTTGGATTTCAACTATCTCGATGGGGATACAACAGTTTAGACCGCGTACGAAATGTTACAGAGAAGATGCGAGAATTTGATATTCCACAGGTTTAATTAAGTATTCATAACTTATTCAATTATCTTATTGATGAATACTTGTGAATTATAGTATTAACTCAATGGTATGGCCCCAAATTTTATTGAAATAAATGCTTTTGCCTGTCTCTATTCCACCATCACTTGTTTCATGCCAGTCTTCAACAGTCCCTTATTCTGTTAGGAAGTCGCAACAAATGTGCCAGTTTTGTCGGAAAGTGTTTTGACTTTTCGCACGCAAAGAAGAAGTAGGCAAACCCATTTCTTGGAGACGTATGCGTCCTACATCCTTTAAGAAAATTATATGGATTGTTCCTGATCTTTAATTTGAATATAAGGACCCTTTTTAACAGCAGATTTTTTTACTGCAATACATTCCATTGGCGTCATCACTGGTTTGGTATCCTTCCTATTTAAACAAAGCTCAAATTTTTCTAGTGGATGCCATCGAACAGAAAATTTACAGCCTCAAGTGATCTGCATTTCTGTGTTAACGATAGAGTCTTACCTCAAATTTGATCACACTTGCTGCGTAAAAATTGAAATTTTAGCTTATCATCTCCATTATTATAGCTTGTGCATATGTATATGTAGAGGGATATTTTTTTAATGTTTTATCGTTTTGTCTTACAGTTTGCATATTTTAGAAGTCGATTAATATGAATGAAAGCAGCCCCCTCCTGAGATGGGATAGATATCTGGAAATAGGTTTATAGTCAGAGTAAATAACTATGATATTCTTCTTGTGTACTAGGATGTTCAATACGGTGACATTGATCACATGGATAGGCATGTTGATTTTACCTACAACAAGAAGACATATGCAGGACTACCTGAATTTGTGCGAGCAGTGAAAAAAGATGGACTTCGCTATATTATTATTTTGGTAAGAATTGTTGAGTTAGTATTTGTATTATGTTGAACGAGAATAGTGTGAGAATGTGCGTGGGATTGTGATTATAACTCTGTTTCAGCTGGGTGTGTCGTCACAGTGATAGTTGAGTTTGTATTATGTGTACTGTTAGTTTTTCGTCAAGCATTTCATTTTCATGGCATTTTATTTATTATCAATCCAACACCAAAGAAACACAATCATTACTCTAAAAATGCACTAAAATCAAGAAAGAAAAAGGCTCTATAATGCATGGACAATAGATTGATTAAGGAGGAGGAGCTCTCGATAACCTAATCCAGAGAGAGCCCCCCTCACAAAAATAAACCAAGAATTAAACAACAACTACAGCACAAAGAAACCAGAAAAAAGAGCTAAACACCGCTATTTTTTATTTAGGCGTAAGAATCAATAAACTAAGCTTTTGACTTAGATCTAAAGGTAGTTAGAAGCACAAATATTGCACTAACAAGCGTGCTGTGTAATAAAAGAAGCAACGTATTGTAATTAGGGAGTTTGTCAGTTGAAGGAATAAATACTAGCCAGGTCAAGTTGTTGTATTTCCTCAGGGGCTAGGCTCATAATTATATTCATCCATATTAAAGAACCCATTAAAGTTACATTTGTTACGTTATATTTTGTTCTGTTTGTTATATTGTAATAACGATTGCCAAATTCAATTGAATAAGAAGTCAGTAAATGATTCCCGTAAATAGTGATTGATCATCAACAATAGAATTCATTAGTGATGACGTCATAAAATTTGTTTATAGAATTTATGTATTTTGACTATATGGAGTGAAAGAGCACCTTAAAATAGGTATATGTAGACCATTCTGGGTGACTATTTTGAAAATAGGCTGAATTACGATCATTTGAAGACAAAATCTTGCCATTGAAGTCACTGTATTTTTATCCTGGTTGTAAACGTTTAGAACTAGACTCAAAATACTGTGATTTCATAGGAACTATGTCAGCATTAAATAACCTATGTCTCGGTCATTATTTTTAGATCAAACTGAAGTTTGTCAGTAGTAGCTATTTCAAAGTGCTTTTCAAAATTTAAGGCCAAAATTAAAATATTCTAAAAATAGAATTTTCGTGATGACGTCACACCAATGAATGCTATTAGCCGTGGATAAGCAAAGTTTTCGATACTGTGATTACTGAATGGATTGTGTATGGGAAGGTATCCTCTTAATCAAAGATAAGTTTGATCAGTATCTTTGGCTTTATTGACGCCATTTAATGAAACTACACGTTTTTTTCTTATAAGGAATAGGTCTATAAGAAAGATGAGGCTGAAATTATACAAAAATTATGAAGTATTTAAGAAACGTATCCAACCTGAGTTTGAAGCAATAACTTGAAAGAACTATTTTGACAAGAAATTTTTTGATCAAAGTAGAAACAAAGCAAGAAAAAACATTCAATAAATGTCTCGCAAAACATCATATTTCTTGCATAAGAGTCGCCTTATCTGTATTGTTATTATTAGTGGAAATCTTAAGAATTTAAGGAACAATTAAGAAACATTTACGGCTGGATTTGACGAAATGTTAAGAAACATCCAGACTGAGAGCAAAGAGTTTGTTTCTTATTGTATCATTGAGATCAATCGTCAACAAGCTCGTCAATCATTCAATCAGTTCAACTCTAATGGTCTGCCTGTTCTTTGGTATCATTTAGGATCCAGCGATCAGTGCAAATGAAACACAACCTTACAATGCTTATGACGATGGAGTCATTGAAGATATTTTCATCAAGAATGAGGATGGAACAACTCTTTTTGGAAAGGTTGAATGACTTGAAATTTTTGTTTTTCGTTGAATTTCATATTTTTGTAGAGCCTTATTCTTTACGGCAATAGATTATGATGTCATGCATCAAGCATAGTATATCATTTGTTGAAGATCTCAAATCATGGAGGAAGTTTGCATCAGATGGTGCCAGTGTAGCATTAATTTCTGTGTAAATATAGTTTGGTTTAGTATATTGTAGTGTAATATTGTATGAAATGATTCAATATGTATGATATAATATTAGGCTATATCATATGACATACTATTATATGATATAACCTACATAGCACAATATATTATAATGTAGTATAATGTAATATAATGTAATATAATATAGTATACTATTATATTGTATAGTATAATAGAATATAGTAAAATATAATATAATATAGTATAATATAATATAATATAAGATAATTTAATATAGTATAATATAACAAAATAAAAGATAAAGTAATATATTATATTATAATATAATATTATATAATATAATATAATTTAATATAATATAATATAATATAATATAATATAGTAGAATATAATATAGTAAAGTATAATATAATGCAATGAAGTATAATGTATGGTGTAATTTATTTGGCATGTTGTATTAAATATATGATATAATGTGGTATATTATAATACACTTCTGTTGCGTTATAGTTCTTGGTTTTTAATGCTGTTGAAAAGGTTTTAATTTATTGATGTCATTATTAAACTTACTCGAATTTCAATGTTAATCAGATTCTACTTTTAAATTAACATTCCTTTGTGTAGGTGTGGCCATACTATCCAAACGTTACCATTGGAATTGAGTACGACTGGGAGAAGCAGACCAAGGTCTATAATTTAACTTTGCAGAATCTTTTTCACTTTGCCTTATAGCAGTAGCTATGATAGCAATAATAGAGCTTTTTCAATGGGTAACCCCTTCAACACACGACGTGCTATTATCAACAAAAGCCTGTTATTGTTAACTGGACTATTACGAAATTCAAGAGTGTTGGAAGAGCGGGGCAACTTTTTGAATAAGTAGAAGAGAGACGGGTATTATCAAGAAAGCTACATTGATGCTTGTTTATTACTTGCTGGCTTATATTTAGTGAAGTGATGGTAGACTTATGCTATTAAATCATCCATTATTTTTACCATATTAGCTCTATTGTTTGAATGTAATCCTAGCAAGCGAGGGTATATCGTAGTTTTTCAGGGCCTACGCAGCATTTCCTGACTGGACCCATCCAAATGTAACACGGTATTGGAGCAAGGTTATCAAAGAGCACCACAGTGTTATTGAATTTGATGGCCTGTGGATCGTGAGTAATTAAAGAAATATTTACGTGGTATATTTGTATTCCACCAGCAAGTATTGGCATTGTTATTCTACTGTTTTGTTAGGCTACGTCCGTTGTTAAAGCCCCTTCTCTGCTTAAATTAGTTATGCAGAATAATTATGAAGGATAATTGTGCAGAAAATTGTGGAGGATAATTATGCAGGATAGTTGTGGAGGATAATTATGCAGAATAGTTATGCAGAATAATTATACTGAATAGTTTGTAGAATAATTATGTTTAATTGTTATGTACAATCTTTTTGCAGAAAAGTTATGTACTTGCAGAGTACCTGAAATTAATGGATAGACTGCTGTAACTTGCTTTGAAATTATAATTCTATTGAGTAAAAGGAAATTAGCATTTTTATCACACATTTCGCCAAATTTATTTAGCTCAACTACTGCCTATTTTATTGTAAAAATTTTTCATGAAGAGATTGATTACACAAAGCAAAACTAGCTTAAACATATATTCTATGAAGTTAGTCAATATTTGCATTTATTTTTAAAGGATATGAATGAGCCTGCAAATTTCATAACTGGGAGAGTTCAGGGTTGTCCTAACAACAGCATGGAGCATCCACCTTATTGGCCAAGTTAGTGTGCACCTCTTCTCTCTATTGGGTACTGAACTATACATTCAATACACGTTTTTTATAAGAAAGTAGTTTCGTTTTTTTATAAGAAAGCTGCTCAAAAAGTTAGGAAAGTTCAGTACTGGATTTTTGAGACTTAAGAAAGGTTTTAGTGTCTATATATTTAGAATTCACTTTATCTGTGTACCAAATGTCATGTATGTGATGTTGGCTACTCACTAACAGTTTAACTTCTGTTATTTACTAGGATTTTTCATCATTTCACGTCATGTGAAAATGTTTCATGTATGGTACATGGAAATTTTTCACTTTCTGTTGATGTGCATACGCAAAATGTATGAACTCAAGAATTTTTGAGTCCTAAGAAAGGTTTGATTCTGGAATCGTGAAAAAATAAAGGAAGTTTCAGTACTAGACCAAAAAGAAACTTTCTTATAAAAAAGACGTGTAGTACACTAATTCGACAGTCAATTACTTTCAAATTGTGAGAGTGGAATCTATTGTCTGTCAATTTTTCATTCGATCGTATGATTGAATGTTTAGTCATTCACTTTCTCAAGCACGTAATCCGCGAATTGGTCAATCACTCAATCAATCACTCAATGAATCAGTCACTCAATCAATCAATCACTCAATTAATCAATCACTCAATCAATCACTCAATCAATCACTCAATCAATCAATATTTCACTCAATTAATCAATCAATCACTTCATCAATCAATAACTCAATCAATCATCCAATTAATGAATCAGTCACTCAATCAATCAATCACTCAATCAATCACTCCCTCAATCAATCAATATATCACTCAATTAATCAATCAATCACTTCATCAATCAATAACTCAATCAATCATTCAATTAATCAATCAATCAGCCGATCAGATCAATGATTTCGACTACCCTTATGAATTATAGTTGTGTGTCATATGCATAATTAATTGTTCATTCTATCATTCATTTATTTACTCAAGTAATCGAGCATGTCAACTGTCTTTTGTAGCACTAATTGCTGAAAAAACGCCAAAGAGCCTTGCAGAGAAGACGACATGCATGAACGCAAAGAGTTACGTTGGAGGCAAACAGTACAACACACATAGTTTGTATGGATTGAAGCAGTCACAAGCAACGTTCAAGTATTAAGACTAAATTATAGTTTATTCTTTTAAGGTGTATATTTCAGTTGCGCTATGATGTCTTTTCATTCTTTTGTGGTGGAACAGAACAACAAAGAGGTCCATGAGTATTCCCAACAAAGTGGCGTACTGTTGTTGTAGAAGCTCCATTACTTCTTTGAAAACTGGTTATTTGACAAATAGCAATTGTCATTGTGCTGTACTTTTGCAAAAGGAAAATAAATGATCATACACTTGTAGTTTTCCAACGTCAGAAATGTAATTATTTGTTGATGGTAGAGGAAGAAGGCCAATCATTAATAGGGCACAACATGGACTCCAATATTGAGCGATCGGATTCGAGGTGTAGCTACAAAAATGATATAAGATTTTTACACCTCTTAATAGCTCCCAACTGTTCCCCTGGATGGAATAGTTAGTAGTAAAAACACACCCTTGTGGGTACACAAGCATGCTTATGGCTTGATTTTCCATTTTGTTGCTGCTTTAAAGCGTAGAAATAAACACGAGGAATACCAGTGATACAATATTGTGTTTTTGTCAGCCATTTTTCAAATAATTCGAATCATTTGTTGTAGAGCACTGGAAGCTTTGTCTAACAGAAGACCTTTTGTGACTACTCGTTCTACGTATCCATCAAACGGCAAATATGCAGGCCATTGGCTTGGCGATAACCTTAGTGCCTGGAGTGAGATGCATAAATCAATTATTGGAATGCTCGAGTTTGGCCTCTTCGGAATCCCATATGTAGGTTTGAATTGACAGCTATCCCTCCATATTTCTCTTAGCTCATCTTTGTGACGCTTTAAGTACGAAGTACCAAAATTAACTGTCAGTTTATTCGAATGTAATGGAAATCAGTAGTATCAAATCTGTTTAAAATTTGGAATCAATACCCAATTTTTCTCAAGAACTCATGTAGAGTTTTAAGTCCATAAATGTCATCTATTACGCTCCACAATCCCTTACAGTTCCTCACAGCGTCTATTCAATGGTTGTTTTGGTACACACATATTCGCCAACTAGATTTTCTTTTCCCAAAGATATTCATCTCACATTCGTAATAAATGATATTCTGTATTTGTTGCTCTATACACAATAAAAACTGGAAGCATTTTAAAAGTGGGGTGCACGTTTCCAGCGACCACTTCAAAAACAAATAGGGCTACTATGTTAGCTGTAAAGAGGTATTTTATCTGAAGTAATGATAAGTGAAGGGGTACTTAACGCCAGTACTCCTGTGCCTCTCGTTTTTACGCTTGTGCCCATCTGCTAATGATAAATAATTTATTTGATTTTCTTTTCAGATTGGCGCAGACATTTGTGGATTTAGAGACACGACAACAGAAGAATTATGCCGTCGATGGACTCAGCTCGGAGCTTTTTACCCTTTTGCAAGAAATCATAATTCACACTGGGCAAAGGTATATTGGTAGTCTTGCTACCTCGTTTCCACATAAATCAGCATCTCTTTTTATCGCCAGTATGGAACTGGCAGTTAAAACTGAAGGAGAATAGAAATTGGAATCAGAACGGAACTGAACTTGCGATCATGCACTTACAATATTAAAGTTACACACATTTTCGTTGTCTGTTTCAAGCCAGTGACGGACATTTGGGGACGAGAGGGCCTTTCCCCCCCTCAATATGAAATTGTCTATAAGCAGATACAATTATTCGTGACTTAATATGGAACATTCGAGAGTTTTTGCCCCCCTCTCTAATAAACATGAAGTGCCGTCACTGCTTCAAGTATGCGAATTGTACCCTGACCAAACCTGTGCCTGTCTCATATGCATTATTGCGTTCCTCCTATTTTACAGCCTCAAGATCCACCATACTTTGGTGCAAAATTCGCGAGAGAGACAAGAGAGATTCTTCTTGTACGGTACACTTTGCTACCCTATTTGTATACACTCTTTTACGATGCGCACACAAGTGGATCGACCGTCGTAAGGCCATTGATGCACGAGTAAGTTGTTTTAAAATGAGGCAGTTATTGATGGTTTGCTATAATTGAGCGTTGACCTTTGTAAACAAAGTTGTGTTGCTTCGCATTGCTTACTTGCGTTTCCTTAACATTTACTTGTAATGAAGTGGAGTATGTTTCGTAAAGGCAGTCTTGTTGCCGCGGCAAGAAAAGAGTTTTTCATTAAGGTGCATATGCACCACCTTTCTATCTATCACATTGCATTGAACTTGATACGTCACATTACGTTTTATTTCATTGCATTGAATTGTAGTGAGTGCCTCCATATGCATGCAATAATGCTTTTATAATTGTGACTATACCAACCTCGTAGATTCACGAATGATACTGAGACTTGGTCAATAGATAGACAGTTCATGTGGGGATCTGGACTGCTTATCATTCCTGTGCTGGAAAAGGTACTGTGTTTATACCATTCTGTAAATGTACACTACAGGAGAAGTTCCCTTGTCTACTTTTCCTTCTTAATAATCTTTGTAGTTTAATGGATTTGAGAGTAGCGAGCGATCTCCATCTTGTTAATGGTATTAGTGGCGGACTCTTGTGGGAACGACCCTAGGCCTCCCCCTCCCCCGCCCAATAGTTTTTACTCGTTCCTAAGTATCTCCCACTGAATAATGCACTCTTATTTGTTTTGCATTACCACCTTCCCCCCCAAATCTTCTATACCATATACAGGATTTTGTCTTAGTTTTGGCATTCACAGTAATGTATAACGTAATTTTGTGTTTATCTCAGAATGTCACATCAACAAATGCCTATTTTCCCAAGAGTCGATGGTACAACTATTACAATGTAGGTAATTTTTGCATCTTCTGTGTCTTCATCATTGTTACTCAGTGTAGCGATTAAATTATGTTGTTGTCCACTTCATGTTATGCGTACAGGGTTCGTGCAGTAAGAGAAAATCACGGAGAAATTTGAAGTTTTAAGGAAAGTCATGGAAATCAGGAAAAATGAGGGAAAATCAGGGAATATTTTCTATGGTTTGAGAAGATCCATATTTTCCTGACCAAATCAGAGAATTTTTGTTTTTCTTGAACAAAAACTACATGACTAATTGTTCAAAACAAGAAAGACCAAAATGCCTAATAATAACATAAAAGTACAACCACTGCCTCAGATTTTATGCAGAATATATGAAAATTCAATTTTGAACAAGTTTTGATATACTGCTATGTGCACAAAAGGCCATCATTTTTTCATATCAGAAGGCATTTTAGACACAAAGGCTTGCAAAAAATAGTTAATGGAGGAAAAATATTTGTATTTGTTTGTATGATTCATAAAATTCGTCTCATGTAGAATATCTGATTTTAAACTACTTTTGTGCACAGAAAACATGTCAAGGATCAATTTGATATGCAGCATGACTGCATATTTACAACAAAAATGGGGCACTCCACAATCACACCGGGTACAAGACAGGAAATTGTTGTTTGCCGTGGTAACAAATTTCCATATCAAAATTTTAGCAGTAGATTTGGACTCAGCACCTAAAATTACATATAGTGTGTAATTTTGAACAACTTTGGTTTGAAATTACTGCATTTTGCATTTTCAAGGAGTGACCTACCTTAAGTGTTTTTGTTGGCCAGAACTCGATATTGCGTCATTATTACATTCAAAATGTCAAAGATGGCATACAAATTTGTGTATAAAAGATAAACAAAGAAAATCTAACCCATGTTAGCCAGTTTATTTCAGTTAAAGTTAAGAAAATTTTAAGAAAATCTCAGGCTCAATTTAGGGGAAAGTTAAAAAAATTGAGACTCAGGCAAAATGACAGTTTTCTTATAGATAAAAAGAACGTGTTTTGAAGTAACGTCCCTGATTGTTCTAATGACATTCAGTTGTGCTTGGTATTAGAAAACATAGACAAAAATCATTTATGTACTGATATGCTTTGCTGTGTAAAAGGGTGAAGAATTGGATACGGCAAAAAGTCGCAATGTTGTGCTTAATGCTCCTGAAGATTACATACCGCTGTACCTTCGTGGTGGAACAATCATTCCGACACAGCAACCGGCAAATAATACATTTTTTAGGTACGCTTTTTCAAGAATGCTTAATTTTCTATCAAATATAGTTAACCATAGCACATGCATTTAAGATAGTTAACTATATATTTTACCAGAAGTTACCCATATAGAGTGTTATTGAATTTGAAATGTTTTGAGCTGTATGCTTCTTTGAAATACAATTTACAGGCTATGTTACCCCCCCTTCTGTAATATAGGACATAGCACACCAGAAATGTGTGCACCTGAAAGGGCTTAAGAGTTTGACAAACTTAGAGCTAGTTCATACAATGAGCCATAGATGACCCAAACCTATTATAGCATTGGTTCAACAATAGCGCGACTGAAGGGGATGAGCCAGTATTGAGCCAATCAACAGCGTGATTGTGGCTCGGCCGATGCTTTTCTATGGTTTCATACGCTGAACTGAAGATGAACTTCACTACTCAAATTGCTAAATGCATAGGTTCGGCACATTTACGGCTCATCGTATGAATTAGCTCTTAGAATTATCATTTCAATAAATGTCACCCGTTATAGCCGCAGAAACCCATTCGGATTACTGGTTGCACTGGATAGCAATGGAAAAGCCAAAGGATCTTTGTTTTGGGATGATGGAGAATCGAACGGTACCTAATCCAATTTATTATCCGAAATACCATTTGTCTATAGTGCACGTGTTTCTTTTACAATGCTTCATCTTTAGTTAGAAACACCTTCAATAAGACTCTAGAACACGTGACAAACCATTGCGTCACCTTTGTCATGATTGGTCAATGCGCTTGTTTTTCCCACCATAAACTGCGGATTTGGTGGGCAAAACAAGCTAATTGACCAATTACGATAAAGATGGCGTAATGGTCTGTCACATGTTCTAGAGTCTTGTTATTATAAAGACATAATCAGTATAGCAGACCCAGTCAGTTTCCAATACTTTTCTCTGTACTCATTAAACTTAATTGCGTATATCACTTGTGCCTTCGCAATGTGGAAGCAATTTGCAGTAAAAAGGAATATTTTATCTCCCGCCAGGACCTCATCCCCTCTACCCATATCTCTTCCTCTATCTTCTCCTCCCCCCTCTTTTCTCTCTCATCTTCGTCTTTCCCCTTCTTCCTTTTCTGCCTTCTTCCTTTATCTCCCATGCTCTTCCCATCCCTCTCATGCTCTCTCTCGCCTTCTCTTAATCTCCTATTCTTCTTCTCCCCTTACAATTTCATTCATCCCTCTCTCCCAGATTTTTAAACCGTTATTTGGGTTTTAGTAGGCAGACTTCTAAGCAAGTTTTTCATCTTTTTTATAGGAACGATTGACCGTGGAGAATATTTAAAAGTCAGTGTAAAATTTGAAAAGGTAGGAAGATACGATTTCACATGTCTACGTGATATTATAATTCTCTAGCTTGATCTTCAAGAAAGCAATTCAAGCTTGATCTTCAAGAAAGCAATTCAATATATTTATAGTGAAACTCAGGACATTCTGTGTTGATGTTCATTGCAGAATTTAGTAATTCTCTATCTGTGTTCCATGTTGAATTGTTTTTTCAGAGAACAAACAACATGTTGAGAATTTTTGCATTCTAGAACGAAATCAAATGGGACGTTATGAGAAATGGATATAAAGCAGCAGAAAATCTGCATTTGTCTTCAATAAAAGTATTTGGTATTTGTGGTAGCTCTTTGAAGCAGTTATTAATTAATGGGAAAGCAATCACGGGAAAGGCAACGTTCAATTACACTAAGAGAGTGAGTTACACTTTACAATAATGGATTTTATTTTCGAAAGCAGGCTTCGAATTGGTGGCAATCCGTCTTCAATTGAATTCAGTTGATGGATTGGAATCATAGGCGTAGGAGGATTTCAAACTTATGGGGTCCTAAATTTGAAGTCTTCCTAATGTAGCAGATTTCTGCCCAACTATGGGGGGCTGCAGCCCACTGTCACCCCCTCTCCTACGTTTATGATTGTAATCAATTCGAGGCATACCTTTTAACAGGAGCGTTGGATATGGTGAACAGAGGGGAGCGAGCATCCCCCTGCCTTTCGACTGAGGGAGCAGGGGGAGAAAAGTACCTTTTTTGAAGTGCAATAACTTGCTTTTTAAAATGTAATATGATGCAACAGAGATCAGATAAGCGTAGGTATCAAATCTTGATTGGCTAAGCATAGGCGTCAAATCTTGATTGGCTAACAAAGGAATCACCATCGAATGATTAATGTTGCGAGAATTCGGTCGAAAAGCACCGAGAAGAGTGTTTTGGTGGTAAAAAGCGTACTTTCTTTGCGAAAAAATTGATAATAAATAGTTTCAAATAATTGAAAAATATTTTGCAAGCATGTTCAGAAGGCTTCAATTCACATTTCCAGAATTATTTGAAACTATGTGTTATCGGTTTTTTCGCAAAGAAAGTACACATTTTACCACCAAAACACGCTTCTCGATGCTTTTCAAACGAATTCCCGCAATGTTATTGGCAGGAATCCTTTAATGGTGATTCCTTTGTTAGCCAATCAAGATTTGATGCCTATGTTGATCAGATAAGCTATTTAAATGATTGTGTGAAATATAGCCCCTGATCGATCACGTTTGGAATTAAAATGTCCCAAAGAAGTACCTCGGGAGCCATCTATTTCTCTGGTCGCCTACGATTGTTGATGCCCTTTTGCTCCTGTTGGCCCCCTTGCTCCTGTTGGCCCCCCTTGCCTTGCTATCGTGTGGGGTCCCCAACTTTCAAAACAAAACTCGCTATCATGCATCTTCGTTTATTATCTAGTAAACAAATAAAGAAATAAATTTAGAAAACACGTATATATATATATATACACATGTATAATTTTATATCCTTTTTTACTTCTGTATGTGGTTTCTGTCACTTACGTTTGTTTGCTTCGCTCTTTTCATCAAGAATGAAATAGAAGCAAGAGTTATAGCTGGATTTTCTTTCTCGTAGGTTTTGAATGCTACAAATTTGAAACTTCCTATTACAAATAATCATCGCATCAAATTTGAGTTGAATGAAAAAGACGATAAATCTTGTCCTTATCAGACTGATTCTCATCACGCTGGCTCTCATGGGCACCGCATAGTGTTTGCGTATGTTGTCATGACATCGTTCATTATTCTGTCATTGCTGCTTACATCTCGTTACACCAATTGAAGACCTAATGATTCGACATCTCCAATAAATGTGCACTGGATGAAAGCTTTTTGGCGCGCTGATAGCATTCTTATCAAATATCCTGCATTTTCCATCCCTCTTTGATGAGCTCAAGTTAATCCTGGAAGCTGCAACTACCAACTTCATGCTTGAGTGTATTAGCACAAAATACCCAGTTGTTTTGCCTGCCATTTCCTAACTCTATTGTCATATTCAATCACCGTAAATGGAAATCCAGTGCATGTCCAATGAAAATTTTCTTGCTTTAGTTCAGATGATGTTAATTTGAATTCTCCGCTTTTTATTGGTGCCGAAGTAGTGGCGTAAGCGATTTAGATTGGGGTTACGATTGGGGATTAGGATTGGGGTTAGGATTGGGGATTAGGGCAACTCCCAAGGCCCCAAACTTTTGAGGCTCTAAGAGGGACCCGAGAAATTTTCAAGGGATAAGCATGCGTGTCAAGTTTCAATGCAAGAAATGCGTGAGAAATTTACTAAATTGGAGTGGGGTATTCTTCTTTTTCGAAGAGGGATGTAGGCAAGTAGGAATCCTAATTTTTTCTAAGGGAGAGTTGAGACACCCTGTTGTAAAATTTTTATAACGATATACTTAAGGTGCATCTGCTTGAAGGGATTTTTTAGCCAAAGGCATGCAACAGAAATGTGGTGATAGGCTACGAAAGTTTCCAGAATTACACGCAAACCATGATACAATTCTCTCTATGAACGATGATTATACCAGTGTATAGGGGCATATCAAGATTTTGATTTATTTATAATCCAAACTTAGCGTAAGCAAATCTTGTACTTGTGCAAAATGCGTGACGACTTCTCTTCTATGTGTGTGAGCGTGAAAATGTCCTAAATTGCATGTGTCTCATGCAAAATGCCTTAGATTTGGAAGGTTAGGATAAGCCTTTTGAATTACTTGGGGTGACAGTATGATGAAGCTTCAATCTTACTAACTTCCTTAGGGCCCCGATTGTCTATTACGCCATTCTGCTGAAGCCTCTTTCACATTAGTGAAAGAGAGACGCTTGATCTTTTGTTTAGTGTTGCTGTTATTGCTCTTTATAGTCGTTTATCGTTCATCTGGTGTGCATAGGAACTTTATACAATGACGAAGGAATTAAGTAATGGAAATAATTTGCTGATAATAAAGGAATAATTTTTATCATATTTTTTAGATAGATTTGATAGCAATTCTTATTTTATCTGAAATTGGTAGAATTAATATATTAGAACTGATTTTTGCAATCATATGCTTCCTTTCTATTCTTTGGTAAGCTTCAGTGAATTTTTTCGAAGTTGCTCAGTTAATTGGAGACCTTGGAGAAAATTAGCAATAAACTTTGCACAGCATTGAATAAGCCGGAATGGTGCAGCCTCCTTACTTGCTCTATATGGATAGCCCCCTTGAAATGTCAAGATTTTTGGAGTGTTCCTTTAAGTTTTCCTGCTTTGCTCAACATTTCCAAACTCGTTGATATAGTTTGTTGAAATTTATAGTAATATTATAACCTCGCACAATTTTGGAGCTCAGTGGAATATCGAAAAATGCATTTTAGTGATCTTTTAGCGCAATCAAGAACTCTGATTTGATCCCGTATGTTAGAAATTTAGCACTACACCACTGTGCATAAGCACTGAATTTAATGTATCATTACATAAAGTGCTTTATATAAGAGTAAAATTAAAAAGAATTTTCTGGCTCAGAATCGCTGAAATTTAAGAATAATTTATGAAGAATGCAAAGCTCAAGCTTCACCAAGACATATTTGCTAGGAAAGCATCAGCAAAGATTTGAGTTGCACTTTTGGTACTTGAGAATAATTTAAGAATAATATTGCTCAAAACCAGAAAAATTTAGGAATAATGAGGCTTAGCAAAAGTCATTCTCTAAGAAATGTGTGTTGTTGTTGTTGTTGTTGCTTGAAGCTTCATAAACTGTTGAGATACATGTTTTTTTATAAGAGAATCATTATTTTGCCTGAGCCTCAATTTTCTTAACTTTTCCCGAAATTGAGCCTGAGATTTTCTTAAATTTTTCTTAACTGCTCCTAAATAAACTGGCTAAAATGGTTTACATTTTCGTTTTTAAAATTTTATACTCTAGTTTGAATTCCATCTTTAACATTTTGAATGCAATAATGACGGAATATCGATTTTTGGCCATTAAAAACACTAAATTGTGGAAACTGGGCCTCGTGATTTTCTTAAGATTTTGACCATTTGAGCCTCATTTTCTTACAAACTTTTATCACATAAAAAAACGTGTTTCTGTTCATCATCAAAACGCGGAAATCTGCAGGGCGCCAATATCAACAGAACAGCAAATTGAATTGAATGGCCTAGTCATCAAAATGGATTCCACCAGAGACATAACCGGTTGGGCAAACTTCTATTTTAAATTTGGTATTTTTTCATTGTTGGCTTTCTTTGCAATAATAACTGTGTTCGTCATTATCCCAGCGTCACTTAATATTACTATACGATTAAGGAAGACATATGTTGCCTGCCTGCTGAAGATTTTTCAGGTAAGTGTGACACTTTGTACTCGTGTACAGTAGACACATCAAGTTAGCTCCTCCCTCCCTTTTGCAGAGAACTAATTAATTTTAAAACCACCTGCATATAGACAGCTGAGCTGATTGGGTCCATGGGTGCAAGACTGAGCTAGTCATACTGTGTGAAAGGAGCCCCACATATGTGTTAAGCCAAATGGTTTGATGCCATCGCAAGTTGAAAATTTTAAGCAGATTTATGACTTAGGTTAAGAAGAACACCGATTTTCTGTTGCTTAGTTTGATATTTGAATTCACTCCTTTGCAACATGATTTTTTTCAGTTTGGTAGGAAGAAAATTCTAGCAAATCAGACTCATGGAAACTCCAATGGTGGTAATGCTTTAATAGATTGTTTTGTTGTTTTGCGTATATACATACATAAATACGTAAATATATATATATATAT
>WIPJ01000174.1:370530-382166 GCA_018155075.1 Cassiopea andromeda
TATATATATATATGTATATATATATATATAATACATGAGCTAGGTGATGTCCCAGGACTGTATCATAGACAGATCTTTTATTTGGATTTATTTTTGTATTCATACTTAAGTTTATGCTAAAGGCAAAGTGTTTTATCGCAGCCTTCCAGTACTTACGAGCTCGTGCTTGTTCCTTTTGTAGGCAACACCTTATGGAGAACCTGCCCCCAAAATAAGAGTGTAAATTTAGCTGTCATGTATTGTTTGCTGTACAAAGCAAGTAGATAATCCACCTCAATTTTATCACAGGTCTCATTGACAGAAGTGGAGAGAACAGGACACCAAAGTCACCTTTGCCTATTGAGAAACCATTTGAAGTTGTCCAAAAAGAGTTTGATTTGTCAGATGCATGTGAATTTGCTCGATGTGCAATGGAGGTAGTTTTCATTCTAATTTATTTTCCTGAGTTTATGCACTAGTAAGAGCATTTCCTCAAATAAATAATAAAATTGATAGTTTCTGTAGCATTACTCCTATTCAACACAGAGTCTTCACTGATATGTATTACTTGGCTTAATTTAGTTGGAAACCCAGATAAGTTTCCTTTTTCAAGGTAATGCAGGTTGCTGACTATTCCTTATCCTTTCCTATGTAGCTAGAGATATATTTAATGGTCAGAAATTTGATGTGATTTATTTTAATTTTTCATTCTTATGCGTGTTCTCTATAGACCACTGTTTCTTTATGTAGGTGATAATTGAAGATGAAGTTACCAAACGTTTTGACTCTGAAGGTAGTTTTTTCATTAGTTAATTTTTTAATCAGAATATTGGAGTATATTTGCTACAAAACCCTTTTGACACAAGAAATTTTTTATATAATCATAAGTAATAATTGAATTTTTATTTTGATATACTTTTTTATACCCCATTACTTAGATACAATGTGTTTTTAATTCCACTAGAACTGGAGTCTTGGAACCTGTTGACAAGAACAAACCAAAACTACCATTTTATAAGGTATTGTAATTTACTATTTAGTAGCAGAACTTGTTATTTCATCAGTACTGGCTATGCTGAGGACACATAGAAAGAAGTCTTTTTGTAAATACATGATTACATACTGCAGGAGATAGTCATTGGCTGAGTCTAGATTTATTTTTTATTGAATTTCTATGATCATCAAATTTTATCACAATTCTTATTCCTTGGCATGATATTTTTGCTTTGCAAAGCCATTAAAGACAATCAGTTGTGTTCCCTTTTGTCCTAGCTGGAGACTGACTGTTATATGGGTCATTGGTTTTTTTGTTCGCTACTTCATCTTTCTTCCCATAAGGTAAAACTATTCACAATCATCTCCTTTCTCAGGATTAAATAAATTTTCTGTTACTGGTGCCTATTGATTATAAAGGAATTGTGTTTCCTTCAATTGGCAAATCAGTTCATTCCCAGAGACATGTGCAATCATGACGTGAACAATGAAGCATTCTTAATGATTTACTTTAAGGGGCAAATCACTTATTTCTTTTTGTACGCCTTGCTCAAAATCATATAAAAATCACAGAAAAATCACAGAAATCACAAAAAATCACAGAAATCATAAAGAAATCACATGATTTCTTGAAATCAAAAAGTCTCGTCCACCTTTTCGGGTAGTGAATTGCCCCTTGACTTTGTCAGTAAAGTGTTTTGAGTTCCCATGTTTTGCATATGCACATCAATGGAAAGTGAAAAGGCTATATATACGCTTTAAATAATGACATATCTTAGTAAATAACAGAAGTTGAAATGCTAGAGAGCACCAAATATAACATACACAGAGTTCATACAGCTTTTGTAGCAAAAAGTTTCCTGATTAGCCATATAATTTGTACAGCTTTCCCTGACTAATAGGATGAATATGCATTCATTTCCCCCTGATTTGTTCTAAAATGTTATGTATTATCCCTGACTGAGTATCAAAAAGATTTCGTAGATATGACATCTTTTTGATACCTAGTCAGGAAAAGGGCTAAATTATCAGTACTGCAGTCCATGCCCAGAAACACATGTGATCGCATGTGCGCATGTCCACACAAATGTAAAATCTCCAGCACAAGCAAAAAATTGCCCATGCCAACATCACTATCAACTGTGCAATGACACATGCCAAATAGGAACGTTGTTGTCTCAACTGTAACACAAGTGACTGTCACCTTTTGCTTTTACAACTCTGCTGTATCCTGTTTCATCCTAAGTGAGACACTTGACATGCTTCAGCAATAAGAAAGTCTGTATTTTGGACACAATTTCTGCCAGGCATGACAATTCCAAATAAGTAAGGGCAGTCACTCATGCAAGCAAGGGTGCACATACAAATTGATGCTCATGCACCAATTTCTGCCCAAGCACAGACTGGCAAATCCTTGCAGGGCTACACAGGTAGCATCATTAGAAGTATTTTCTGCTTGTGAATGCAGATCTGGGGTAAAATGTGCCTGCAGAAAACATAGAATGTAATAGATAGTCCAATATAGATTTGATTTGAAGTGCCTACAGAATTTTGAAGTGTGGTATTTGCGCCTGTGAATAGGTATTGCACTCTTTGACAGATTAATGAGTTCTGCTGTACAAGCAGCAATATGTTCAGTTTTGTTGTTAGAACTGAACCCATCTCTAGCTTCAGAGGAAGGCTCATTAGAGGGCCTATTATCACTCATCAGTTGAGGTGTGCAATTCGATGAATGTGCATATGAAGTTAGCAGTCAGACATAGATGCTCACCAGCATCATTCTATGCAATATTGATCATTAGTCATATTTGAATGCAAAGTTCACTGAATTGTTGAAGTTAGCACAACCAGCCAGTTAGTTTGGTGGTTGTGTGTTTTGTAAGTTTTTGTTGGAAAATCATTTCCTCAAATCCTATGTCCATTTTTTAAAGTTCTGTTTCTCTTTTTGATGCCACTTACAAGACTATATTAGTATTTTTACCCTGTTAGATTGATATTACTAGCTGTGGGAATTATGACATTGGCTGTCTCCTTGTCAATTGTAAATTTACTGCCACATGGAAGGTTTGTTTTTGATGAAAATATATTGTTTATATTTAATTAATTCAGAAACTCATTGAAGTGATAGTCATTCAACCTGGATTTTTCTAAATATCCCACCAAATGCAGCCTAAGATGTTTACAGCTGTTTTTTAGCTTCTTGAAGCTTCCAATAGCAATATCATGCCAGATTAGGTAACTGTGATACAAGTAATAGAATTTTCAGGTTTTGTGAGGCACATAATGAATGTTGTTTTGATGATGTTTTTATTTCAATCAAAAATTTTCCTGTAAAAGAAGTTTTTACAGTTATCTTTTGAAACTCAGCCTGCCTGTGCTTCTTAAATTTTTCTTATAATGAATGTTGTTTTGATGATGTTTTTATTTCAATCAAAAATTTTCCTGTAAAAGAAGTTTTTACAGTTATCTTTTGAAACTCAGCCTGCCTGTGCTTCTTAAATTTTTCTTAATTTGTGCCTAATTTCTGCTTCTTGTTCCATGTAGTCATGTTTCCCATAAAGAAACATAATTCTGCGTAGTGTTCATGTCATTTTCAATAACTGTCATCACCTCATACTTTCTGAAAGAGCATAGTTGAAGTCTTAGAATCTGGACAAATCTAGAAGATATTCATTTATGACAAAGCTTATATTTTGCAATATTTTTTCCTTTCAGATTCCGTGAATATTTCTGTGAGCATATGTCTATGGTTTCTTTTCGCATCATGTCTGGTGGACTTGCAGCTTTGGTTCGCTTCCACAATCGGTCAGTTTTTCTCCAAACAATTCCCCAATATCAAGGAAAATCCATCAGAGAGTTAGTTCTATTTTGGGCCAGAATAGCTTGGGTAGCAGTACTGCACCTTTTACATTCCAAGTTCTATTTGTCATATAGGAAATTTTTTAACCCAAGCATGCATCAATGAAAGCCTGTACATCACTTCATTTAAACCCACACAATGTTTGTTATATCTATGGATGGTTTTGCCCTATGGTTCCCATTGTGTGCTCTAGTGAGGAGTTTTCTCTCAATAGAAAAATTGCTTTAAGCTACCAAGATTAGGAAGCCAAGTCTAGCAGTATACAGGTGTGAATCCAGCAAATCCAGTGACCAGGCTCAAGCTTGAAATTCTGTGGGACCACGCCCTTTTGCAATGTAGGACACCCATTTCTAAAACGTTTTTACTTCACGCTATTCGACAGATAGTTATTTGAAATAGCTATGTAAGCTATACGGACTCTGTCAAGTCTCAACAATCTTTCTCTGAATTCATTAAAACTTGTTCTGTTTACTGCTTCATGATAGTAAACTGTGTTAGGTTAAGAGTAGAAGACAATAGCTACAAGAATCTTGATGTATTGGCATTCATTCAATTGTAATGAGAGGAAGGAAGATGCTAGATGATGACAGGAATTCATACTGTGTAGAACTCCATGCCTGAAATAGGATTATAAGAGACTTTGTAGAGATTTGAAATAATATTGCTAAAACCTTGACAATTGCTAAAACCTTGACTGGGTTTTTATACCCAGTCAACCTGGTCTAGATCTGCCACTGGTATATACTTTATGTCATTCTTTGATGGTATGAATTACTTCATTTTTATGAAGATAACAATTTTCATTATAAATAGTTTTTCTCAAACTTTGAAAACACTGAAGTTAGCCAGTTTCATTCATATTTGTCTACAGTTGTAGAAACTATGTTCTTGTATTTACTTACTCTTTCCATTACAATTTTCAACCCTGATTGATTTGTAGTGAAAACAAAGCCAAAGGTGGAGGGATATGTGTAGCAAACCACACATCACCTATTGATGCTATTTTGCTTGCTTGTGATAATTGCTACGCATTGGTATGTAGAACTTCAATGTTTATCTAGTGCTTTCTCCGTCAGCTCCTCCGCAACAAGGTCAGACATGCAGGTGCGATGTCTTGGAATAGGTAGCCTTACCCAGATTAAACAAGCACTTTCTATAAAAACATTCCATCCTCAAGTTAAACTGCATTCGTTTTCCATCAACTATCGGTCATAGAGCCTGGAAAATATATATCTTAAGACCATAGTTTTTTTTGAGTAAGGGAGTGGCTCTCTCCTCAATTGGTCTCTCTATTGAGAGAGCCCCTGCTATAAGAAATTCCCTACATACAATTCTCTGCTTTGTTTTGTGTTGTCCTTGTAAAATGTTTAGTTCTAACTTGTTGTCTTTGGTTAATTAATATACATTTTTCAATTTTTATAATTAACTTGTATGTAGTGGAATTTTAAAATTACAAAGAACTGAACTGACAGTAAGATTATGTATAATGTAAATAAATGTAATATTGGTCACTGAATTGCAATATGCATGATTGGGAAACCTTAAAGACTTTTCTTTGAAGTGGGAGAAGTAGACTGAAGTCCAGACGTAAATATTGTCTAGATTAACGCCAAGAATATTATAAAAGTCATTTCATTTTTTTTCACTTCATTTTAAAATTGTTAAGGAGGGATGTTTTTGAGTTTTACCTGATTTTCAAGAGGCCCTCTGCTAAAAACTTATAAACTAAAAGTTACTACACTACTAAAATAAGTAAATAAATATCCTAATTTAAAGTTCAAATTAAAATACAAAGTAAAGAAGTTGATCTAATTTTATAAAATCAATGAGCTGAGAACCCTCTAGTGATCTGGGAACTAATACTGCTCCATTTACTTAAGCTGAAAAAGCGCTGACTGTCAAAAAAGTGGCATAAATCGAGCAGATATAGAAAGGAGCAGCTACTTTCCGACTAGTATCTGCCCCTGTCTATATCTGCTCGACTTATGCCGCTTTTATGACGGTCAGCTGACAGTCAGTCATCATGGAAAGGCTTAGCTGAAGGGGCAGCCACTCTGTTTTCAATGTAACAAGCGTCACCCTACCAATGGCATTTTAGAATGTCCTGTTTTGAACAAGAGATAGTAGGATTTTGATTATGAGATAGTAACTTTTTGTTTTCATTTCTTGTTAGCATGACTTTATATTTCAAAATTGATAAATGCATATCGTTTGATGGAGAGGTAGTAAAATTTCAAAAAATCGAATAAGCAGTGAGATTCTGAATAACTAGCAGAACCGTTGAATCACTCCAAAGTCATATCCCAAAGAGAGATATAGGCCCAAGCATGCAAACTGTTTCAGAATGTAATTTCAGGCTTTTGCCTCATTTATTGGAGAACTGTTATTTTGTCTAACGTAAAGAATTTTTGTTTCAATTAATCTTGTCTGATTCACATTAACCGCCGGTATCCGGTTTCCTTTAGATTGGTCAGATGCAAGGCGGTTTAATGGGATTCATACAGAAGATTTTATTGAAAGCTCAGCATCATATTTTCTTCGAAAGAAGTGAAATCAAAGATAGGCATTTAGTCGTGTCAAGGTAAGAATTTTGCCATCTCGTCTCAGAATGATGAAATCTCGTCATCTCGTCCCAGCAGAAAATATTGAAAATGCATCAATTTCTAATTTGTGACTTAGTATTTAGCTTTAATTTGTCATTTTATATTTCTTCATGCACGATTCCGTATCAGCATGAATTTATGAAATATTAATACGATGTTTATAATAGATGCTGTACCCTGTATGAGTGCTTTGCCAAATAGCCATTTTTGGGTACTCTCCGAAGGGATCGTGTTGTGGTATTCTGCCAAGGACCATATATGGGTGCTCTACCAAGGGGTCATGTTTGGATACTGTGCCAGGGGACCAGGGGGTCGTGTGTGGGTACTCTACCAAGAGGTCCTGTATGGGTACTCTGTCAAGGAGTCGTGTTTTGGTATTCTACCAAGGGACCATATATGGGTGCTCTACCAATGGGTCATGTTTGGATACTCTGCCAAAGGACCAGGGGGTCTTGTTTGGGTACTCTACCTAGTGGTCCTGTATCGGTACTCTGCCAAGGGTCGTGTTTTGGTATTCTACCAAGGGACCATATGTGGGTGCTCTACCAAGGGGTCATTTTTGGATACTCTGCCAGGCGACCAGGGGGTCATGTTTTGGTACTCTCGGTTACATTCCAGTATACATTTTGTGCTACAGCTCATTCCTAATCAAGATTTTTCAATAATTACAAGCATTGTTTTTTTGTTAAATCGACTTCAATTGCAAATTATCAAAGCTTTTTACCCCCATTTTTAACTTTAGGATGAAGGAGCACGTTGAAGATTCATCTAAAAAGCCCATCCTTATATTTCCAGAAGGTCAGTTGAATTATTTGCATTTGCAATTTTGAAGTATTTTCATTTCACTTGCCTTCAAATTTCCTTGCTTTTGTAATTATGCTTCAATAAGAACACTTGTACCTTTTTTCATTCTATTGTGCTAAAGCTTCGTTTGGGTGTTTAATTACTTCATTATTTGTTTGACATATATTTATTTTAGTAAATTTAAATTAATTGTAGGTACATGTATAAACAACACTTCTGTGATGATGTTCAAAAAAGGAAGCTTTGAGGTGGGAGGTGTGATATATCCTGTAGCTATTAAGGTGAGTGACCCCTGATAGTTTCAAGCTTTATTCAAGTCACCTTATTAAGAATGATTCTAGCTCACCTATATTAGCGTAGATTCTACACGCGTTTTTCTCTGAAGAATAAGGCTATATATTCACGGCAGAATTTCTGACCGTGTCCTCTTTTTTATCACTTCCGATCCACGCTTGGGCATACCTTGATAATTTTATTGAAACCATTTAGGCTCTGCTTTTTAGCTAACTCAAATTCTAACATAATTTTATTTTGAATAGTTAGTAAAGACTTTCTTTTTTAATGATGGACAGTCTGTTCCTACGTGTTTATTGCTTCAAAGATTCAGTTTAAATTCCTCATTGAAAACAGCACTTTGAGTGCTAAAGAGCCTCCCCAGTATATACATTGTATGCTTTGTTTACATTTTTTAATGTTTTGTCTATATAGCTGATAGTCTACAAACTGAGTAATCCTCATAGACCATCTTCAATTACCAATTTGATACCGTACAGTCTTGTATTTGTTGAAACGATCTGATTTCCCTGTTTCAGTATGACCCTATATTTGGCAATGCTTTTTGGAACTCAATGCAAGAGCCAATGGCACAGTACGTTTTTAACATGATTACAAGCTGGGCCATTGTTTGCGATGTCTGGTATCTCCCTCCAATGGCTATTCAGGTAATGTTTTTACTATCACCTCTTCGTATTGCTATATAGAGACACTCATTACTCTTTTGTGCTTAATTGTACGGGGGTCATACTGCACTTTTTGAAATTGTTTACTCCTCATAGCATTTTATGATGACCCCCCAGAGTTGCCACCAAATTAGGGAATTCAGGGAAAATCAGGGAATTTTATTTTGAATCTGGGAAAGTCAGGGAAAATTAGAGATTTTTTAGAAAATGAGGAAAAATCAGGGAACTTTTAAGTTTCTAATTGTTTCATTTCAGAGCAGTGATTTTCTCCGTACTCAGACATGCATTTAGTTGAGTATTATTGTTGCCAAATTTTACCCTTTTGTATATCAGTCTGTTCTATGCAGTCATTTTGAACCACAGTTCCGTTTTCTTTTGAAACAAAAACTTTGAATGGCCAAAGATAGGTTCAAGGTTCTCCGATGCCCCATATTTGTCCAGCGAAATGATAAAAAATTAAGTATGGGTTGTAAGAATATCAGGGAAAATCAGGGATACATGAGTATAATTTCACTGAAAATATCATGGAAAATCAGGGGACTTTTTCCCAAAATAGTAGTGGCAACCCTGCCCTCCATTTTAGCTAAATGTGGCCATCACCACTATCGGCAAAAAATTTTCAATCATTTTCATCCCATTATTCATGAATCAGCTCTCCATCAAGCACTTTACAACCATTGTCAGGTGGAACACTGTCTACCACTCCATCCAGTTTTCGCTCAACACCGTCTAGTGGGGTCATCAACTCTTCTACTTCCTTTAGGGTTGTTGTGATTTTCCTGGTAGGTCATTTTATTACCACCCCTACACATTATGAAAATCTAGAAGAATATCCACCCCCCCCCCTGCTAATTCGACCCCACTACAATTAAGCACAAAAGAGTAGATCTAGAAACAGAGGTTCTCAATAGTTTTAAGAATAGAGGTTCTTATTAGTTCTAGCAATGACTATAATGCTGGTTATGAAATTTACTTGATTTTATCTATCTTCTATAGTTTTTTCAAGTGACATTTTTATTAATTAAGTCAATGTTGGTTTTCTTTTCAAATTCCAGGAGGGCGAGAACTCGATACAGTTTGCAAACAGGGTAAAGAAGTTGATTGCTCGTCAAGGTGGACTCATTGATTTGGTCTGGTACGTATGCTATTATTCAATTAGCAGAAGCAAATCATTAGGCCTAGCCAGTGATGCTGCTTTAGAGACGGTTAATTACAAGAGAAAATTATGAAATGTTGCTCATATTTGTTTTTGCAAAGAAGCAGTGATGATATACAGTTGTAGGTTTTGATGCTGTAAGCCTATTTGCATCTTCCCGCCAGAAATACTCGGTATCACGTTGAATCTGATCCTCCTTATTATCTCTGCCTCTATATAGACATTGAGAATGCACGTTAAATTTAGTTGTATAAAATTAGATATAGTAGAGAACTCTATATTAAACTATTGGATTTTTTTGTTTTAATGAATTTTGTAAGGAATTGAACTTTGAACATAAGCAAAAATTACTGGATTTTAATTTCATAAATTTTGATAAATTTAGCAAGGCTAACGCCTTTGAACATAGGCAAAAGCTACTGGATTTTAATTTCATAAATTTTGACATCAGTTTCAATTCTTGCTATGTTTTTATAGGGATGGACAGCTGAAACGTTCAAATCCTTCCCCATCTTTGAAAGCAAAAAAGCAGGAAGACTATGCAAGCAAGCTAAAAGTTTCATGATTCTGGCAAGGATTTTTTTGCTGCCTGTTGTGTATCTGGGGAATTTGAGATGACTTAGACGGTACCTGATTAAGTAAAGACACCATTGAAAAAGCAAAGTCGTATTTATGCAGATATCATAGTGCACTAGAAGAGCTGCATTGAGTAGCTGTAAAAAAGAATGTGAAAATTTTCTACTTTTGCCATAGATTTTCATGCCGTTGCTTAAGAGATGGAATCTCTTGGCAACATTTTTAAAAGAGAATTTCATTTGATTTGGTAGAAAGAATATGAGTCATCTTTTGTCTTCAGTATTAACGTGTTATTTCCTATATTGCATTCTTAGTTGGCTCAAAAATTTTGATACAAGGAATCCACAGTATGCGGCAATAGAAACAGTAGTTAGACATCATGTAATAATACATTTTTCAATCACAGGGAAGATGAACTAATTGGAAGAAAAGCACAGCAGCTTAGTTTATTTTTCCCCTTACTAGTAAGTTGTTGTTCACAATTCTAGGCCAGTTTGATCATTTACTAAAATATAGTTCTATAAAAAATTAGATGTAATAGAGAATTCTCTACTTCACTTTAATTTATTTGTATTGATTATCTCTGATTCTGTTAAATCGCACCTGTTAGGTGTTTCATTTGGATTTTTGTTAGTAAAGTATATCTTTAGTTTACATAGTTGCTATTTTTCTCCTTTCATTCTATCGATTATAATTAGCATGTTTGATGATTGAAAATAACGATTTATTTGCATCTGATCTGCAAAGCTCTGCATTTCGGAGGCAGGTGAAATAAAAGTTACCTACTTCACCGGGTTTGCTTATATTGACATCAGGCGTACAGCAAAGTGGCGTAGATGAATTAATTGGCAATGAGCGTATTTTGCATTAGCAATAAGTTTTGATGAAAATAGCAAGTGATTAGCCTTTGAAAATAAGCGAAAACTACTAGATTTTAATTTCGTAAATTTTGATGAATTTAGCAAGGGGTTAGCCTTTGAAAATGAGCAAAATCTACTCTGATTTTATTTTAGTGAATTTTGATGAAGTCTGTAAGGGGTTAGCTCTTGAAAATAAAGGCAAACTAATGGACCTTAATTTCATGAATTTTGATGAATTTAGCAAGGAGTTAGCCTTTGAAACTGAGCGAAAACTACTTGACTTTATCTTGATAAATTTTGATCAATTTTGCAAGGAGCAACCTTTAAAAATAAGCCAAAACTGCTGGATTTTGCTTTCATCAATGATGATAAAATCGGTAAGGGATTAGTTAGCCTTTGAAAATGAGAAGAAACTACTTTGAGTTCATTTTAATGAACTTTGATGAATTTAGCAAGGGGTTAGCTTTTGATAATAAGAAAAAACTACTGTATATTAATGTTATGAGTTTTGATGAAGTTTACAAGGGGCTAGCCTTAGAAAATATGCAAATACTACTAGATTTTAATTTCATAAATTTTGATAAACTTAGCAAGGGGTTAGTCTTCGGAAATAAGCAAGAACTACTCGATTTTATTTTAATGAATTCTGATGAAATCTGCAAGGGGTTAGCCTTTGAGAATAAGCAAGAACTTGATTTTATTTTAATGAATTCTGATGAAATCTGCAAGGGGTTAGCCTTTGAAAATAAGCAAGAACTACTTGATTTTATTTTAATGAATTCTGATGAAATCTGCAAAGGGTTAGCCTTTGAAAATAAGCAAGAACTACTTGATTTTATTTTAATG
>WIPJ01000174.1:385372-408946 GCA_018155075.1 Cassiopea andromeda
AATTCTGATGAAATCTGCAAAGGGTTAGCCTTTGAAAATAAGCAAGAACTACTCGAGTTTATTTTAATGAATTCTGATGAAGTCTGCAAGGGGTTAGCCTTTGAAAATAAGCAAGAACTACTGGAATTTACTTTCGTGAATGTTGATGAATTTGGCAAAATGTGAGCTCTTGCAAACTAGCAAAAACAGATGGATTTTATTGTCATGTATGGCGATGAAATTGGAAGGAGGATAGCATTCGTTTTCCAAAGGAAGGTTGTATTTTGATGAGTTTTGAACAATTCTGTAAAGGGTTAGCCCTTAAAAATAAGGAAAAACTGATGGACTTTATTTTGATGGATGTTGATGAAGTTGGCAAGGGGTTATCCTTTGAAAATAAGAAGAAACTGCTAATTGTTTATGGTGATGAATTTTGAGAGGAGTTAACCTTTGGAAATGAGGAAAAGCTGCTGAATTTTAGTTTGCTGAATGTGACAAACTCCTCTCTATCCCTTCCCTGGCACTACCCTTAAATAAAATGACATGAAAGAAGACAAAAATTGAGTGAAATGGCATCGCAAATCCATACTAACATTTAACAAGTGGTTATTATGATAAATAGGGAGATCCGATCAGAGATCAAAAGTCCTGGTGACGGGTATTGATCATTAGCCATTTGAATATATGATAACAAACATTGGGAAATTTGCCAGGCTGAAATCCAAGAAAATGCCCTTTAAATGAGAATGACGGACTATAGTAGAGCAACAATACACAATATCTGAAAATATAAAAAAATTATAAATTCTCTACAATTTTCATTCAATTTAATAATTTTCGCTAAACTTCATAGCATTACAAAACAAAGCTACTTTGATTCAAATCTTTAATTTCTCTTAAAAAACCTTGAAGTTGCGTATTGGTGAGCTATAATAAAAATATCCTGATGCTACAGGTCGCAAATTCCTATTTAATACATACGTACCACAACCAAAGTACGTAATCATAGACTTGAGTAAAGAATCCGGATAGGTGTAGAAAACGTCAATATACCTTCTGCTGGGACACAAAAGTAATCTAAAATTGGTTCAATTGTAAATACAAGCAACTACATAAAAATTTTCCTATCATTTTAATTTACGATGTCAAAGTGGGTGAAAAACGATAGAGCATTTTACAAAAAAATTGCCTACCTTAAGGAATACTTTGTAAAATAAACTCTAGTGGAGAGGGATATGGATAAGGACGGGGGTAAGGACTTATATGATTTTTAATTTAACGCCATACATTTTAGGAAAACAGCTCAAGGGTTACCTCCAAAACTTAGTCATGGTCACAGCTTCTACTAATAGTCAAACCTATTAGAAATTCGCATTCCTTGAGAGGAACTAGTGCTTCTTTGAAGGAAAATCACACCATGGTGTTACCATTTTATCACAACTTAAATGAACATTCAAGATAGTGCATGGGAAATCGTCTATAACCAGCTTGTGTCTTGCAAGTATTGTATAAGAAACGTCGTGTAAGCCTGTCTCACGGTCTCGCTTGAATGAAGCCTAAAACGAAAGACTCCTAAAATAAATAACGCAAATATGACGGAATGTGTGTGATGTTTCTGGTCTGCAATAACATAACTGATAACAGGGAAGTAGGAAGCATTACAAAAGTGGTAGGGGCACATGGATTGAGGGGCACCTTGGCAGGTTTCTGAAAGTGAGATTGCCTGGGGGGGGTAAGATACTTAATGAAACAACAAAACATTTTCTATGATGTAAAAGGATAAACCATGAGCCATACCCTAAATGTACGTCAGCTAGGAGGGTCCGGGGGTATTCTCCCCGGAAAATACTCAAACTTAGATCTTCTGAAATTGTCGGAAACGTGTATTTTTCTATTTATTTTTGCATCTTCAAAGCTATCAAGGAGCGTAACCAAGTTACACCAAAGGGGGCACTTTGCCCGAGCCTTTGAAAAGTGGGGGCACGTGCCCACTGTGCCCCCGGCTCCTACGTCTATAACTGATAATATGAATATTCAACTGTCATTACCAATATTTTCATTTTCGTTGGAATTACTAAGTTAATTCAATGTAAATGATCAGATACTACAAAAATAAGAGATTGGTTCTCTCAAGAAACACACACAGTACAACCAAACCACAGCTACAAAAATCGCCAAACGTCCTTGGAAAGCTTAAAGTAAACTTATGAAATACCGTGTTAATCTCAACAACGTCACCCTGTGTCTATCATATATCTCCAGCCCCCATAGAGCAACGTTGTTTCGTTCATTAGACGCTTATCACTATAGTGCACGTGAAATTGCTCCATTACTGCATGTTCCTCTCCCAAAAAACATTGCTGAGGGAGGGCAGGGGGATAAAGCTTGATGCAATTGCAGTACCCCATGACTGTTAGTGACTATTGTAGCACTCTCAAAACAAACAATTCCCAACATAACTCCACTCAAACAGGCATCCAAAAACATAACACCAATAGTAAAAGCAAATACACTCTCGACAGGACATTGGCATTAGGCCGTGTGTCAACTCTCAGATTACACAAATAGTCCTAGAAATAGTCCTCGTGGAATCATTTTGTGCTTACAGACTCCACTACAGGTAGTAACCAATCAAAATCAGAGCATTTTATATTGCTTTCTGCAACCACTTTCCAAGATAATCGCCCTACCTTCTTTTGTCCAAACAGTCTTTTGTAGTCCCTTGGTCTCTTTGCTGCATCGTGTTCATGCTTGAAAGTATTGTAACCAGTCGTTATTTCCATTCCGTGACGCTGAACCTGTAAGTGATATGTTACAAAATAGATGCTAACTCATTGCCGGATTATGTAAACACTCTGCTGCATCATTCTTTGAAAACGTTCCTCATAAAATACTTTCAGTTACTTTTCGTATGGACAAAGCAAAGGTGAGACAGTCATGAAAATCACTTATAAGAAACTCAACAATTCGCTAATCCACAAAACTTTAGGTGGGATTAACATCATCAAAATGCGTAGCTAGCTAAGAACCATATAAAGATCCCAGAAACGATTATTTGATCCACACAGTAACAAAACAATTTCTTGAGTCAGAATCACCAAGTTACTCTAAGGCTTGATTCAGTGAAAATTTATTGATTGAATGATGTGGCTGTTTGGTCGTCTCATTTACTGGATAATCAAGTAACTGTTTCACTAGCTGACTTGCAAAATGATTGAATCTAAGTTTACTACTGTGCTCTATGATGCTCACCACATATCCAGCCTCCACAATGCGCAGGAATAATTCATCATCTTCTCTGCCCCACCCCCAAAACTTGTTTGAAAGACCATTGACCTAGCAATGAAAGAAAATGCTCTTCCAAAATGCAGCATACTCCAACATCATATTGAAAAACTTCAAAACAAAATTATTGAGTGAATTTGGCAATGGCCAACCTCCTCTAAATCTAGTACAACTGCATGCTGGAGAGGGAGAAGAAAAACATTCTTAAGATAGTGACGAAAAAAGGTCCAAGATAGCCTATTTCCACTTTCCCCAATAACTTATCACTGTATATCCTTGTCCATGCACATCCTAACAGTCTAAAAATAACCAAATGTGTTCTAGAAACTACCTGGTACTCTCTTGGATTCTAAGTGCCAGTACAAATATCCAAAACATAGAAGAAACCATTAAATTAGTATGTTTGCTGACCCCCACATTGCATACATACTATTACCCATCTGACCCCCCCATTTCTAATGGGAATGTTTTTAAATATCCAATCAATAATTCCATAAAGAAAAAGACATTAAAACATTTGTGAGACAGGAAAATAACCATAGCAAATGCTTTATAAAACCTTAATGAAAGTTATCACCAAAGACAACAAAGTATGATAAAAAGACCTTGCATATGAAAACATAACAAAATGCATGCAAAAGAGGACTTTTTGCGTATGTACTTAGATGTGTCAATCCCCCTTGTATGCATGGTGTATGTATTTCCTTGACCCCCCTCCCCCCTTCGTGCATACATACTTCATAGATGATTCCTAATATGCTATGAAAGGTGCAAATGTCAGAAGTAACTTCTAAAAACATACTACAATTAAAAACTTTTTGAATAACATATACCCTATCTTGAGAGCATTGGAAGCAAACAGTGCAAATTGTGTTGGTGTTAGCATCATGCTCTGTCAACTGCATGCTTAGTTCAAGCTGCCTAATAATGTAGTCTGCATACACGTTTTTTTTATAAGAAAAAAGTTTATAAGAAAATGAGGCTCAAATTGTCAAAATCTTAAGAAAATCGTAAGAAAATCACGAGGCTCAAATTCCAAAATTAAGTGTTTTTATAGGCCAAAAATCGGTAATTTTGTCATTATTGCATTCAAAATGTTAAAGATGGAATTCAAACTCAAGTATACAATAGTATTAACGAAAGTGTAAACCACTCTAGCCAGTTTATGTCAGCAAAAGTTAAGAAAAATTTAAGAAAATCTGAGGCTCTATTCGGGGAAAAGTTAAGAAAATTGAGGCTCAGGCAAAATAGTGATTTTCTTATAAAAAGAAAAACGTGTATACTTCAGCTCCATCAGAGTAGCTAACAGCTAAATCAAATTTTTTTCCACAGTTTTATCAGGGGATGTCATGTAAAATTTCAAGGGTTTTCCATGGGAATTTTACTATGTTTTCAAAAAAATGGTTATCATTTATAGATCTTCTGCTTGTACCCATCCACAGTCCACTCTGCATTTTACTTGAAATTCCATTTCTGTTGTTAGAAAAAAGGCTGCTTGCCACACAACACATAGTATGCTGTTGCTTCCCACACTAACCTCATAGACCCCCCTCAGCTTCAGTTCAGTTCATTTAATTTTAATTTCCACTGCATTAAAGGAATAAAAAAATGTAACATCACTTTAAGGCCAAATATTGATGCATGGGAAATCTGCTTCAGAAAATAATTTTTCAGGGGTGGACTGTAATTTCAGGGTTTACCAGGGTACTTTTCCAGTGGCAAATAAAATCCAGGGCTTTTCCAGGTTCTAGAGGGTTTGTTGGCCACTCTGTTGATATTCCACAATACAGGCAACAATTTGTTTGCCATGACCTACTCAAAAGTAGCACAAAAGAGAGTTGCACTATAACAAATAAACAATAATCCGAAATCAAACCAACATACTTGCTCAAACTGTTCAACAGAAAGCAGCAAAATCCCACCAACAAAATTCTTGTAATGGTATTTTGGATGAAGATGAGGGGCAGCAACATGGAAAGGACCATTTTCAGGATAATCATAGCTCAAATCTTTGTTCAATGGCAGTAAATCGACATCATGCATGGCAATGTAGTCATGGGACTCATTGCGAGCCACAAGAAATCCAACATTTATCAATGATGCTCTGTTGAATCTAAAATGACAATTGTGAAGTTTTTAGTACCCTCTGTGACTGGACCACCAAATGCCACATTTCTCAGCAAGTCACCATCATCTTCATTAACATATTTGCTGTAAGTCAATGCTTTCCAACTTGGGGTCTCCCAGGGGGATATCAGACTTATAGGGAAGGAATGGGAAGCTATCATCATTGACTACTAATACCATCAAAAAACAGCAAAATTATGGGTACAAACTGACATCTAATGGTGCGAGCTAGTAGTGATCCATAAACACATAGCATCAGTCAACTTTCTTGAGGAAATCTATTTTATTAACAGCAAGGAAATAGTTCAAAAACACAGCCAAGATAAGAAACTATGCACCCTGTTTTAAAAGAAAACCAATGAACACTAGTGAAAGCAACTTGCTGTGACAAGATATTACCAAAAAAAACTAATTACCTACCTATGGCTATCAGCTTGATTAACTACATAGATTGTAAATGAGATCCCTTTCTCCTTCAAATATCTATGCATATGTGGAACAAAATCTTGCAGCTCTTCAAATCGATCCCTGAAGGGTACTACTATTGCTAGGTGATGTGGACTATAAATGATTTGATCATCACTATTCACATCAACAGGTAAAATCTTGCCTGTGTGTTTTGTGTCAGTCTGTGCCAAACTACTCTTGGATATATCTGGAGATAAACATGAACTACTTCAGATCAAGCAAAAAATCAGGAAAGTGGTTGGAAGATGAAGCTGGGATTTGAAATGGAATTAATAAGGTTATATGTCATGTATATGAAAGAGCAAGTGAATATAAGAAAGATAAGAAACTATTGAATAGCATGTGATGGTGTTGATAAAGGACACTGCTATATACTGTAAATCAGACACTGCCCATCTAATCCCATTGTTAGCTTAATGATCATTAAAAAGATAAAGATACTTTACAACTCTCCAAACCAAGGGGCTAGCTATAAGCTATATATCCTTCTATGAAAACAAAACAAAATTTTTGGCATAAGGAAATACTACTAATTGATTCATATGGGAATTCATTTCTTTGTAAAGTTGATTTAGTGTTGAAGATGAAAATCATAGACTTTCAATCAATGGAAGAAGCAGAATGACAACATAAAGAATCTGCATATTCCTACTGATGACTGATCCTGGGTAATAAACAATTCCATGAAGGCTATTCCATTTACTTATGAAGACTATTTAAGTTGATTTAAAATGTAGAGCATTTTGTACAGCCCACTCTATCAAATAATAAAAAGCACAAATTGATGAACCAGTTTAATATACAACTAGAAGAATATTACACTACCCCTTGCTAATGCCAAGATGCTATTAAAAAGACACTTTAATAAAAAGCAGTGAAGAAGGACAGATAGTGAGAAGTAATTTCTATTTGAGTGTAGTGGATCTTACATCAAAGAGTTTGTAAATTTAAGCTGCATGTCAAAGTTGTGCATTAATGCACAGCTATTAGATAGTCAACTATAGTGGCAAAATGTGATCCTCAAATCTGAATGCACTATGCAACTCAAGATAAAACTAGATATTTTGAAAAGATAAGGAGCCTGCTGAACTATAATGGGAGAAATCATACAACATCCCAAATTGATGAGAAATATTTGCAAACACATGATAACTCTTACCATTACTTAGAGCAACAGCCACTGGTGTTTCTAAAGGCTCTGGCTCTCCTCTTTTCTTTTTTGAAGAATAGCTATGTACATAAGGGATGGGATGATCATTGACATTCCATGGGTCTATTGTTGCTTTGTCTACTTGATGAGGAATCTCTGGGATAAAGCTCATATCCCTCTTACAGTCAGCAAGATCAGATAAATATTTTGTACACAGCCAAATAGTTCCAAAGAGCATCAAGGAGATATAGCCAAAAAATAATTGTAGCATGTACTTTGTTGGCATTATCACTTATGTCTTTTCTGGATTGAACAAGGATATAGTAGCGATAATATGCTGGAAAAAACAAATCACTCCATACTACAAATGTTGAAATGTATCTCAAAATTTAGCAATGATGCTATCATGCAAACAAGGTCAATACCAGATTATAAACTTCACCTAGCAGGTTCAAAACATGGTATTTTGGACACTTTTCTCCTCTGCCTAACTTCATACTTTTTACATCTATTGAAATAAAACAATTTTCACTTTTTTCATTTTAAAAGATTAGGCTGGTTAAGAGATAGAAGCAATTAAATCAAACTACATAAAATAAATGAACAAACAGTGGCATTAAATCCAAATTTCATAAAGATAAATCATGCAAATTAAAAGTTATGGATTTTCACAACTGAGAAATGTAAACATTACAGGAAATACATTAATTGATGTCAATAAGTTAAGAATGGAAAGACGCAAATCAAACGTAAACTAAATGTTGATATAAGTTGCATAAGTATTCTAGCGGCTCTAGCGTTATTTTAATCGTCATTATTCATGCACAATCCTTTAACGATGATTTCCTGAAAAGCAGACTGATCTGGATCGTGAATGATACACGAATGAAATTCCTTTTTGTTGAAAGCCACTTAAAATTAAAATTCACTTTCAAATTAACCAGTCAAAAGGTCAACGAAAAGAATAAAATAGTATATACCTTTTCTAAGCTAATTTCCTAAGATGCATGAGAGAAAAGCAGCACTACGCTGGCAGTAAATGTAAATGGCTGTCCTTTGCTAAGTAGTAGACCACCATTTACATTGATGACGGCGGTTCTAGTGCTACGACCAATAACT
The DNA here is from genome assembly GCA_018155075.1 of Cassiopea andromeda. Taxonomy (NCBI): domain Eukaryota; kingdom Metazoa; phylum Cnidaria; class Scyphozoa; order Rhizostomeae; family Cassiopeidae; genus Cassiopea; species Cassiopea andromeda. The sequence goes on from WIPJ01000174.1 coordinate 393,501, forward strand.
GTATTGAGAATCGTCAATCTGGTTTTCAGTTGCCCCATTCTACAGTAGCAGGTGCCTACTGCTCATTTACCATGAACAAATATACTTCAATAAACATTCTAGCATTTAGCAGGTTCCTCAGCAAAAGCACGCAGGTAGTGCCTATTGGTGCCATTAGTTAATGACCTCATTTTCAATACCCATATCAAGGTTAACTAAATTTCTGGGCTCTTTCACAACAAGAATTGGTAGGGTCTAGGATTAGGATAGGGTATAGTGAGTGACAGGGGTGTGGTCTTGGGTTAGAGGTAGAATTAAGGATGACGCTTTTTAATAGTGCTATTGGGGGGAATTTCTAGGTCATGAATAGTAATGACACGTTCTGGTGAGCTGATTCATCTTGACCGATGTCTCACCGCAAAAGAACTTGCAAAAACTGTCCCATTTTGCCCCTGCAAATTACATCCTGTGAACAAAATGATCAACCTCTCCCACAACAGAACATGAGTTTGCCTGTGACAAAGCTGAAAAACTATTAACATCAAATCAAGTCTACATACACGTTTTTTATATAAGAAAAACGTTCATAAGAAAATGAGGCTCAAATTGCCAAAATTTTAAGAGAATGACTTACCTTGCACTGGGCACAGGCAAAGATGGCACCAGCAGGGGCTTGGGGGCCTAAAGCCCCCAAAATTTTTGCTAGCCTCCCGCCGTCACCTAAATTTTCCATGCATCATCGGCACTTCATAAAATCCGGGACCTTTTTTCTTTACTCTTTTTAGGAGGCAATAAGATAGGCATTGTCTGCAAAGATTCTTGGACACCGCTCACTGTCAGCACTTTGACAGCTCCAGCCCCCCCTAGCAATTTATTTTCTGGCACCATCACTAGGCACAGGCCACCCATACAGGCAAGACGTGCCAAGAACGTTTCGATACGGAACTAAGAAATCTTCATTAACAATCAGCGTTAGAATGAGTAACGACAACATATCTCTGTCAAGCTGTATGAATTGCAGTTCACTGTACATGTTTTCTTGGCAAACTACTAAACATTTCTTTCTCTGGCTTGAAATAGCAATTTCCACCTATCTCGTAATTTAAGGTTTGCCTTTCTAATGCTTATTGCTGTGTAGTAGCACTGTGTGTAGCGCAGTACATAAAATCCGTATCATTGATGTTTCAAAGGGTAACTAGGATGAGCCTTTCTGGCATTCTCAGGTAACGTTTCTAAGCTAGACTGCCGCGTATGCAGTATGGGAAAATGGCTAGTCCAATTTGAGGGTTCCTACTATGACGTCAACCTCAATTCGACTGAGTCTTCAAGCTCCGCGGTCGTCGTTCACGAAAGGTGACGTAATATGCAAAAGTTTTCAACTTAATTTTTAACAAAAAATTTTTAACGCCTCGTGACTCAGCAACTGCGCCCCTGATTCAAAAAATGTTTGCTTTTCAAATGTTAGGGCATCACTTTACATCGATTTACGTCATAAAAAAATAAGTGGTAGTGGCAACTTAAAAAAGAAAATGAGGAGCCGCTAGCAAGCTATTGTGGGATATCATTTTTCACACGGACACCTCTGGGCATTCGTAACAAAATTCATTTTAATGGTGTTCATGTACTAACAATGTTTTATCTCGCATTTAAATTAACAGGAAGTAGAAATGCTTTGGTAAGCAATATTTTACTGCATATAATTTTTCCTGCTTGCTCTGTGTAAACAATCACCTCAATACGTTTTGATACCCCACACTCAGTAATATGGCAACAGTTTGTCCCGAACAGAACGCACTTCAAGTCAGACAACGAATATCGTATATGCATTTCATTTTCAATATGTCTCTTGGAATAATGGCTAAAAATTTATGCTGAATCATGTATGGGCTCTTAGGAAAATGCTTCTAAATCATCAAAATTCGGGTGCCTAATAGAAGGAGCTCTCAATTGCTGGCTGGGGTGGGGGTTGGAAATATTTTCAATATTTTATTATCTGGGGGTATATTTAGCAGGGGTTGGAAATCTTGAAATGCAAACCAAATGGGTGATAGAAAGGATTCGAGTTGGTTTGCACAATACACTTACTGTATTAGTAAATTGGGAAAAACAAAAAGAATAGGCAATGGGTGTTAAATAAGGTCTTAGGGATAAAAAAACCCTCCAAGATAATAAGCCCCCTTCTATGAGGCACTCAAAGGTACTTCCTAACAAAACAATGAACTGATTATGAGCATTACAATCAATTCATCCACAGCTAAAAATACTCACTCTAAATAATTACTTCAGATTTCGAGAAGATTGAGCTCTATGTTCTATGTACAATTATCACTACTTGTTATAATGTCATATAAAAGACGTTCCGACTGTTTTATTAAGAAAATAATCGGTATATATATACTACATAAACTGCTATGATCTACAAGTAAGATATCATAATTTCCTAACGATATTACCTGTGTCTATCAAACAACTTCTAAATCTGAAAGATTTCACAAATAATCAATACACTACATACCCAGAATTAAATGAATGAGCAGAGGTGCACCAGGAGGAAGGTCAGCAGCAGCTGCAAAAAACTTTGCTAGCTACAAGAACCCGAGGAACTTATTATGTGTTCAAATAAATCCTTGATTACTGAATAGTGCAATCTTGTATCTCATTAGAAATAAAATACTGAAATCGCAACCGAAGTGGGCAGTTTCTATGTATCACAGGCATTAATTGTCGCTAAAGAATATGGGGGATCGGACAGAATCATTCATAATGCATGTTACAAAACAAATATTCAAAGCGAAATGAAAATCTATTAGCGTACCTAACTGTTCTGTAACTAAGCATATGGACTACTGCTGGGCCCTAAAACACATAATAGGACATTGAATTATCCTTGACAAAAAGCGCATACAAATAAATGCGCAATTTTTTGTACCCAATTTGCCATTGCATACCAAAAAGAATGTTTACGATATCCAAGGAGATGCCAATGCAAAATACGCTCAGATATCCAAGGAGGTGCCAATGTAAATACGCTCAACAGGACCGAGAATTTGAAGCGGAGCTTGGCAACAATGGTAAAGTAAATTTATCGTACTTCCTCTGCATGCAAAAAAGGTGTGCTACACAATGTGGGATTGAACCTGAACCCGTAAAGTATACTCATCAACTAGGCAATGCACAGTTCCAGAGAGATATTAGCATCAAAATACGGTAACTGCATTAAAGAAACGCACACTAAGGTGCAACTTCACACCATGCCTAAGAAAATCCTCTGCACTAAGGAAATCGAAAGCATTGACCAGCAAATACCTGACTTCAAAGATATTAATGCTAGCTAATGTGTATTGTGAACTCCGTTTCCTTTAGTAGGTTAGATACAGTTGTATTTATTTCTATCTAACTTCGAACTACAATAAAAATCTACGTCTATTATTTTTTAAATCCATGCTTTCCCTCCTACAAAACTAAGCTGCAATCAGTCTTCAAATAAATGTGATCTTCCTGAATACATGTGACAACTGGTGTCTTCTACTAGCAAGATGATAAACAAATCAATCCAGATAAGATTTCGCTAATAGGTAGTTCAAATGACTTAGGCTGTATTCATGAAGCTGGAAGAGCAATTTTAAGATATTCTTCCTTACTACAAATAATGGGGATAGCTCTTCACAATGTACACAGGCTTCCTGACTCAATGCTTACAGGAAACCTGGAATGTTTCTTGTTCTCCACATCTCAAACATCAGATTCCTCGATTCCATTATCCTGCAGCCTAAAACTGCACTGCAAGGGTTTCAACTCAGAATCCTCAAAAACATGATCATCACCTTCAGAGAGCTCATCACATAGTCTCTGGGTTGAGTCACAATCGTCTGAGTTATCATTGCTTTCGTGTTTCAATGGCATGTCCGCTAAAATCTCCAAGTACTCCTGGAAAAAAAGCCGATAATTCAATGAATAACCAAAAAATTGTTTACATCACAAAGCTGGAATATAAAGATGAACTCAAATCTTCTGTGACTGCCATAGATGGAAAGGATATCTTGTAGGGGAGTTTCACCCGGTAATAATTTTATTATTATTGATCCCTTCACAAAGAATGGAGTGGCCAAGCGGCACTCCATTTGCGGGGTGAGTGGCCAAGCGGCACAGCCAGTTCCATTAGCTTAACTGAAGTTAAGCATGGCTGTGTACGTTCAAGAAACTGGATGGGCGACCTTCCAGAAGAGCGACCAAAACAGCTCACTCCGCCGTCCTTCGGAAGGGACGTTAAACTAGGGGTCCCATGCCTGGATGCGGCATGCACAGTAGGCCTAAATTAGCTGAATAAGCTAGGTATAACAGCCTACTCAAAATAAAGTAAATAAAAATAAAAAAATAAAAAAATTAAAAAATGGAAGTTAGTTCACGTAAAAATGACGCTACATCAAGGGTAACCAAATTTTACAACTCTAAAATCCATAGAGCCATCTTTTTGCAATACTTACTGAGTCTGTTAGATTTTCCAAATACGACTCGAGTCTATTGCAGATATCTTTGAAACTTGGTCGCTCATGAGGATTTTCATACCAGCACTGAAGAAACATTTCATACCTAGTGGAAAAAAGAACCAAGTTACTCAAAAAAACTCAGAACCGTGAAATCAGTGATGTGCTAATGAGGAGGGGGCGTTATGTCCCCGAAAACATTCAACACTGTAAGAAAGTCGGTCATGCTGCAAGAGATTTACCATCCCATTTAATCAAAGTGTATTCCGTAACCTCCTGTTTCACTACACTCTTTTTATAAGAATGACGTTCATAAAAATATTGAGGCTCAAAATCGCTAAAATGTAAGAATAAGTCCAGCATAATGCGAGGCTCAAAGATTCATAAAGAGATAAAAACTTCTTGTATCCTAGTTACAATACTGCTTTCAGATGTACTTTTGCATTATCGATACAAAATATAAATTCTTACTTAGTTTTATGATGTAGTAAAACATCAACAAGATTGGAATATATTCCTTAAATTGTTAGGCCAAGTTACACCTTTGGTATTCAAGAATATTTTAAGAATAATTCTAGGCCCAAAATCAGAAACACTTAAGAATATTTAGGCTCGGAAAAAAGTTAGGTATTGTTATAAAATAAAAGAGTTTATTACCACTGGATTACTCTTTTCCTACTATCATTCTTTATCGTCAATATCTTCACTTTTATTCACATTTATTCACTTTTATTCACTATTATTCACTTTTATTCACTTTTATTCACTTTTATTCACTATTATTCACTTTTATTCACTATTATTCACTATTATTCACTTTTATTCACTATTATTCACTTTTATTCACTATTATTCACTTTTATTCACTATTATTCACTTTTATTCACATTTATTCACTTTTATTCACTTTTATTCACTATTATTCACTTTTATTCACTATTATTCACTTTTATTCACTTTTATTCACTTTTATTCACTATTATTCACTTTTATTCACTATTATTCACTTTTATTCACTTTTATTCACTATTATTCACTTTTATTCACTTTTATTCACTTTTATTCACTATTATTCACTTTTATTCACTATTATTCACTTTTATTCACTTTTATTCACTATTATTCACTTTTATTCACTTTTATTCACATTTATTCACTTTTATTCACTTTTATTCACTATTATTCACTATTATTCACTTTTATTCACTATTATTCACTTTTATTCACTTTTATTCACTATTATTCACTTTTATTCACTATTATTCACTTTTATTCACTATTATTCACTTTTATTCACATTTATTCACTTTTATTCACTATTATTCACTTTTATTCACTATTATTCACTATTATTCACTTTTATTCACTATTATTCACTTTTATTCACTTTTATTCACTATTATTCACTTTTATTCACTATTATTCACTTTTATTCACTATTATTCACTTTTATTCACTTTTATTCACTATTATTCACTTTTATTCACTTTTATTCACTATTATTCACTTTTATTCACTTTTATTCACTATTATTCACTATTATTCACTTACAGTTAATCAAACGCCCCCCCCCCCGTCTAGGTATATCTCTGCGTGCAATTCCCGGCTTAAAACAAATGACCATTGCCGTACTTCTTTTTAAAACGTTCGTCACTTAAACGCCATCCTCCAACAAACGCGACATATGCCGGGTAGGAATAATTGCAGCTATAACAGCATATTTCTCTGAATACACTTTCTTTCTTTGCAGAACATTTGTTAAGCATTATGAAATTCTAGCCACGCAACAAAAAACTTTTCCAAAACTTTTCAGAGCCGAATTACCAAATTCCAAAACCATGAGGCACATTTAAGTTTGCATTTTTTTAAGAAACATAACATATGTGTTGGTTAGTACCACACTAATTTATATCCATTTTGTGATATTGTAGAATTTTTCCCAAACAAAAATCCTAAGTTTTCCATAGCCATTTTGAAAAACGTAGCTTTTCCAAAATTTTCTAGGTCCTGGAAAATAGCACTGTCGATTTCCGTAACCTTCCAAAACCCGTATGAACCGTGTATAACCTTTTCAGTGGATAGCTAGGCACATTCTTAACAATATGGATACCTACATTTCAAGCGGACATCCTTGGGGGCTCTCCATTCTGTATCCCATCTTTAAAAGCTCAAACAGCTTCTCCACTGGTATCCCAGGATATGGTGAGCCACCTAAAATGCAAGAGGCCTTACGATCAAACCTAGACACAATTCAAGTCAATTAAAGTACGTAGCAAGACGATTGAGGTTGTTAACTATTTGGCAGAAAGGACTGCAAACTATATCAAATCTAGGGGTAAGTGCTCACAATATACGAGCATTTCTTCGAGATTATTGTAGAAATTAAAAGCGTTGTTACTATAAATAATGCAAAATAAATTATAAAAGCAAGATTTCTGTTTTCATTCATATATTCTCTTCTCTACCACTAGCTGAGAAATGTAGAGCATACCGAGAGTAAAGATTTCCCATAATAGAACTCCATATGCCCACACGTCACTTTGGGTTGTATAAACACGGTCGAATAACGCTTCAATTGCCAACCATTTAACAGGAAGACGTCCCTGTTGAAAAGGATAACCGTGAAGAGTTTCTAATCTGAATGGCTGAATGTATTCTATATCTAATGGTAGTAATTAACGTTTTCAAACAAAGAATTTTAAAGTCGTCTCTTGTTGAGTGAAAGCCTCCTAATTTCATGTAAACAGCAGAAGCTACTGCTATAATGCAGCAGCGAACAATTGGTGGGGGCAAAGGGGGTACTCTTAACCCAAAAATTTAAGACTTGTGCAGACAATGGCTCATAGTTAGAAATAGTTGATAATGTTTAGGAGGCTTTTACTCTCCCCTTTTTCCAAATAAACGTTATGGTGTCAGACACTGCTATGTTGCATGTGTATAAAACTCAAACCAATCCTCATGAAAATACAAAATACTAGCCATAAAGCTAAAACTGGCCTCGATAAACAAATCAAATGAGTTGAGGAAATCTCATATTGTAAAAACGAATATCAGTCCTTCAAGCGTAAACACAAACTTCGCTAGTTGCACAGCTTTGCAGAGATCATAGGTTCTAGGAAGGCTGTGAAACTATTCCTGCTATGCATACTATCCTAGCGTTGAACTTGTGATTCACAACCGTTAGTTGACAATCCTTTAAAAACACTACAGCGAAAAATTGGCCACTTGTCAAGGACTACTGAATATCTTCAAGTTTCACAGCTTACATTTGTAGTCTTTCTGTAATAATCTGCCTCTCTGACTGTCCTTGCTAAACCAAAATCTGCGATTTTCATTGTGTAATCTTCTCCAACAAGTACATTGCGGGCAGCGAGGTCACGATGGATGCACTGTAGATTGAGAAAAAACGTTATGAAAACAGTCGAAGATATCAGAAAATTAGAAATGTAATCTTGGCGGCTTACAATACCAGGTCTTGGTAATGTTTCTTTAACTTCTCTGCCTTGCTGAAGATTTACATACTCTTTCTGCCCCATTTTAATATATTGCGTCAAATATAAAATAATGTCATTACCTGGCACAAATTTGGAGTAAAGCGGAATAAAGTACTGAAGTGATCATGTCATAAAAATCTACTTTTAGAATTTTCAGATTTTGACCACATGGAGTGAAAGAGCAGCGCAAAATAGGCATGCGTTGACAATTTTAAGTGAATGGATGAAATATGGCCATTTAATGGCAGAAGACTTGCCATACAAACCACTGGGCTCAAAATGCAGTGATTTGATAGGAACTATGTCCGTATTCAATTGCCTATATTTCAGTCATTATTTCTCAAATCGAGCTCAAATCTGTCAATAATAGCTATTTCAAACAACTTTTTCAGAATTTATGGCCAAAATAGAATTTTCGTGACGTCACAGCTCTGTACTCTATAACGATGAATGAAATGGAGAAAATTCTAGCGGGGATAATCCAAAAAAATCCATTTCAAGTCCCTTTCCCTTGTCAAAAAGCTAGTGCTATAACACAGGAGATTAGAAATTTGTGAAAAAGTGTACTAATCAAAAACAGGCTTTTTAGCAGAAATCAAGTAGGCAACGGTAGCGCATATGCCAAGTATTTTAGAAGGAGCAGAGAATTTCCTGAGCATTTGCCGAATAGATCGCACCTGGGAGGCGCTTTGCCCTCCTTGCCCCCCTACAGTCTGCGACTGATCAAAAGACAAATGAAACAGTGCAAACTCTTAGGTTATACAGATCATTAAATAGTAATCTTTCCTGTTGAGGTGCAATAGTCGCCAAAAGTCTTGGGACACTTCGAACATTTTCATTCTACACGCAATATTAATCCCCCTCCTAAACATGTTGGTTTTTGAAAGGCATACAAGTGGCAATCGAAAAATTTTACGTGCCCAATAACGCTCAGTATCTCATGAGCAACACAACAGTGTTATAGGGGGAGAGGGGGCTGTACAAGGTGCAATGGTGTAAATGCTGGGAAGACTACAGTTTTCTAGAATGTTTAGAGAGTGTCCCAGGGACTTTTGTCGACTACTGTATATGGCCTAAGGGTAACTGAATACTCATCTCATGAAACTCCAAGTTAACATCCTTGAAGAATGAATGATACACAGCATACATACCGATCTGCTGGCAAGAAAGTCCATTCCCTTTGCGATCTGCAAGGAATATGAAACAAGATCTTGCAATGTCAGGGACGGCTCTTCTCTCTGATCTGACGATTCTGGGAATGTAGGACGCCGGCTGCGGAGGAACTGCCTCAGGTTGCCATATGGAGCATACTCAACGACAACGTACAACGGGCCTGGAAAAGGTGGAAAGGTCATCAAAGGCTAAGGATCAAAGGCTAACATTACAAGCTGCAAAAGGCAACAGCAACAATTTCTTTGCTTGTAGCAAGAAATTCAGGCCAGTCTCCACCAACTTCAAGAAGATGAGGTAGTCATTGTCAATTTATCTTCGCTATTTCAAGGGGTCTACACCACTGCATAAAATGAGCGATAATCATCATTGCAAATACAACACATGTACAAGGGATACAACTACTGGTTTACCGTATATCCTCAAATAAGCCAACTAGGGGCTTACTTGTCCTTTGGATTTTGCATGGGGGCTTAGTCACAGGGAAGGTTTTATTCTAGAAAAAAAGTTAAAGTCCTTCCCGCGCCCAATGGCGCATAGGGCGGCGCCTATCTCCGTTTCTGTTTATTCGAGAGGAGTCTTAAAAATATTTTCTGGTAGTTGGTCATATTCTATTTGAAATTGTTCTACCAACAAGCTACTTTTTCATGCTAAAAATACAATTAAAAAGTGCTTTTTACAGGGCATACGATTTTTCGTTAATTAATGACTGCTTTTTCCTTGCTACCCCTACAGGGTTGTTACTGCCATTTCAAAATAAAAATTCCTGATTTTCCCTGATATTTTCCACGCAATGATGCTGATTTTCCCCTAATTTTCCCTGATATTTCTATGATTTCCTTCGACAGATATGGGGTCTGTGAGAGCCTTAACCCTATTTTTTGCAGTTTAAGCTTGTGGTTCCATAAAATGCGGAACTGCACTTCAAAATGACTGCACAGAACGAAATGCAATAAACATGGGGAATACTTGGCAATTGTCACACTCAACTGGATATGTGACTGAATATAGAGGAAGTCACCTCTCTGAAATGAAACAATTATAATTTTAAAATTCCCTGATTTTCCTTCAATTTTCAATATCTTTCTTTTTGCCTGATTTTCCCTGATTGAAAATAAAATTTCCTGATTTTCCTTGATTCCCTGAATTGGTGGCAACGCTATCTATAGAGCACTAATAAAGTCTCAAATAGCTACAGTCACGTGTTTTGGTGGGGGCTTATTCCAGGGGGCTCTTTTGAAGGGGGGCTATTCGAGAATTTACATTTTATTCAGCACAAACATGACCAGACCTCAAAAAGAAATACTAACAAAAATAGCGGATGGATGACGAAGTTCTTACTTTGGAGCATAGTAGGCAACATGGTTACAGCTTGAAAAAGCCATACTTGGGAAAGGTGTCGAATAAACTAAAAAACCAAGGAACTCACCGTTTTTTACACAGCAACCAATAAAGTTTATAATATTTTTGTGTCTTCCTATTTGTTTCATAGTGCGAGTTTCACAAAGTAAATCCAATAATTCATTTTCAGTTGCATCAGCTGGGAAAAAGAGTATGAATAGTATGAATGACTGAAGTAGAATCGATAAATCAAAGCATTACTGGATGGATGAATGAATGAATGAATGAATGAATGAATGAATGAATGAATGGATGTATGGGTGGATGAAGAAAAATTAGGTGACTATAAGAACAGATTACTACTTGAAAGTAAAAGCAAGTTGAACGCATATATGATTAAAATAACTACTGGACTTGTGCATAACCTTAATTATTGTGCAGTGGGAAAATACGATAAAAACCACAAAGTTGTGACGTAAATGAGACTCACTTTTCAGCATCTTGACTGCTACGAACTGTTTTTCAGTCTTGTGTGACAAACCAACTGCTTCGGCTTTAACAACAATTCCAAACGCTCCTTCACCTAGTGTTTCTCCCATCAAGAGTGCTTCTCGGGCAAGCTCTGTTTCCCCGTCGCAAACAGCATCGAACAAGTCTATGAAAAAATCACCCAACATGATATTAACTACTGCCGTCACACAACAAAAAGGAATTTCCATATTACCAAAATGACTCTGGGTTGGCGGGAATTTAAGCCCATAAAAGGCCAGCAATGTTATGCACATAAAACCGAAGATACATTGCTTATTGGTTGGTCACTCCTATGTTCTGCAACAAAACTTTCCAGCTTCTGGATTATGCAATTCTTAGAGCTATACGCATCTTTTTTTATAAGAAAAAAGTTAATAAGAAAATGAGGCTCAAATCGTCAAAATATTAAAAAATCGTATGAAAATCACGAGACTCAAATTCCAAAACTACTTGATTTTATAGGCCGAAAATCGGTATTTCGTCTTTATTGAATTTAAAATGTTAAAGATGGAATTCAAATTCATGTATACAATATTATTAACGAAAGTGTATACCATTCTAGCCAGTTTATCTCAGTAAAAGTTAAGAAAATCTCAGGCTCAATTTCGGGAAAAGTTAAGAAAATTGAGGCTCAGGCAAAATCATGCTTATAAAAAAACGTGTATACTGACAAGACTAGCAACCTCTGGCCGATGGATAAATGTGTTTTTGCTAGCAAAATTCACAGGGGTGAATATACGCTTTTTTATAAGAAACCGCTTTATAATGAACCTAAATGTAGACGGCCGAAATATTTAAAGAACTTATACTACCAAAGGAAAGAAAGCTAAAAAGTTTTCAATTTAAAAATGTTTATAACTGCAAATGATCAAGAATAGGAAACCGGTTCTATTCATTTGTAGCCAAAATTCGCATAGAAACATTTATAAACTTCTTATTTCTGTTGTCATTCTTAAGTTCTTGCGAAAATTAAAGGTAAAATTCCAAACTTGTATGTTTCCTTCTGCCTGTACCACTTTTATGACACTATGTGTGCAGTGAAAATTAAGGAACTATTACGGGACTTTTAGTGCTACAACTTGATAAAGAGGTCCAAAAATAAGGAACTTTTAGAACTAGGCTTTGAGCTAAATTCTTTGTAAAAAAAGTGCGCATTATGATTTAAGGCCAAAGAAGACGTCCTACGCAAAAGTAATTATCGTGCCCCACATCACGATCAATCATGAAACATAAAGCTAATACTGGCAAAAGTAAATTCCAAAGGGGAATAACGAGTACTGGATTATGGCATGACAATATGAACGATCGCATGGCTATGGCATGGTCATTGCATGACAACACACATGGTCATATTTCATACATTAAAATGAGATATTTACACAAAAATTGTAACGAAACCATGCTTTGACAACCAAAGCGCTTTCTACATCAATAGGAGGATTAGCTCATGTGATACATGGCGACTATAGCTTACCGATTACGTCGACAATATCTTGCAGCAAATGGTTTTGAGATTCATTGTGTAGCAAATACATGAGCAACAGGCTATAAAATTTGCCTAAAGTACCGACAAGAAATGATCGCTATGCCAGCTTTTACTAAGGAGTCAAAGAATTTGTAACTTTCGCAAACCCTCAGGTGAAGGTGGGTGGCGCGATACCTTCAACTTTTGCAAATCCTCAGGTTTCTAAATCAGACAGACATGTATGGGCAAGATGAAAAACGATTCAACAGAAATGGAAGTGGTGGCAGGACACTGAGAATAAAAAAATACGGTGCGGGTTCCAATAGCACTGGCAAGCTCTATGGTCGTAAGAAATATTCTACAGGAAGTATTAAAGGGACACTCAACGTCATAGCACCACAAGAGTCATTCAAGAAAGATCTCTCAGGGGTGGGTGACAAATTACTTGTGGGGAGGGGCGGAAGACATTCTGATACTACAATTTATGGATTTTGGTCATCCCTCTCAGAATTATGTAAAATGCTTGGTCCCCCTCCAGGACTTCAGAAGAACTCCATACTCCTAAGACGCTCTATATTTTTCACCACTCTCATTCAGAGTGCGTAAAATTTTGGGAATCTCTCTCCTAGATGTCTTTTACCCCCACCCCTGTAGGAATTTATTACCAGTCCTTAAGAAGGATAAAATATAAGAACCTTGACCTCTTAAGAGACAAGAATGAATGCCGTAACAATAGAGAAACTAAATAAATGGCTTCCTCGGGCATAGTTTTCCCTATCTTTATAGCTTTTTTTCAAATTCCTAGCTATAATTTAGGAAGCATTATAAAAGTGGGGGCACATGGATTGAGGGGCATCTTGGCAGGGTTTCTGGGAGTGAGAATGAGCATTTTGTCTGGGGGTAGAACACTTAATTAAAAGGCAAAACATTTTGCATGATGAAAATAGGCTAATATTGTGCCTGTCCCTAAATGTAGATCATTTATTTTTGCATCTTCAAAGTTTTCAAGGAGGGCAACGAAGTTACATGAAAAGGGGCACTTTGTCCCTGTGCTCCCCAGTTTCCATATCCATGATTCAAGCTCGTTGGATGCTAGCACAAAAATTTTTATAAAAGTGTTCAAAAAAGACCAGTAGATGCTAAGTGATACTATACATGGAGTATGTTGTACCTGTAAACTCCTTTTGTCGTGGTCCATCAGAGAAAAGCAACTGTGACAAGGAGCTAATTACAGAACTATTAGATATCATTCTCTGCCTTGCGAACGAGGCAACGGATAATTTAGGCTCTATGTCAATCTGTCCGGCTGATATTTTGCTCATACTCTCCGAGACGACGGCGGGTTTTGTGCTTTTCTGCTTCTTGCGAAGCTTTCTGCACACAATTATAATACCAAAACAGCACACCAAAAACACGATAGCACAAATCGATATTAGTACAGCCAACATCGCAGAATCATTTTCATGAGTCGATGTCTCTTTGGAGGAGACTTGATTGGTTTTCGTTGTGGGAGCAATCTTCGCTTTCTTGCCACCATTGCCACCTGTACTACCGTCATCATCATCGACTACAAAGAAAACATACCAAATTCAGCACTGCTTTTTCAAGTGCTATACATGCATTTTTTATAAGAAAAAATCTTATAAGAATATGAAGCTCAAATGACCAAATCTTACAAAAATCTCAAGAAAATCACAAGGCTCAATTTCCAAGTTCAATGTTTTGCTTGCCAAAAATCGATATCTCGTTACTATTATATTCAAAATGTTAAAGACGGAATCAAATTCGCGTATACAAGATTAATAAAGAAAGGGTAGCCCATTTTAGCCAGTTCATTTCAGTGAAAGAAAATATTACGAAAATGTCAGGCTCAATTTCAAGGAAAGCTAAGAAAAATTGAGGCTCAGGTAAAATGGTGATTTTCTCATTTAAAAAAACGTATATTGGTGTTCTAGAGACATAAATTTCAAAGAGAAAAGCCGGCACCAGAAACGATGTTTTTCTGTTTCGTAGTAAAATTAAATGGGTGAGACTGAAAATAAAAAGCACAGATTACGCTGCAGTAAACTGATTCCCCGAGAACTGATTTCAAATTCTTTAAAGTTAACAATAGGGGGGTTGGAAAAAATTCACAAAACCAATCATCGGGAGGAGATGATTATTCGGTACTCAAGATGGTTTCCAGCTTACCAACAACGTCTGTCACATTGAGATAGGCCGATGAAATTGTACAGCCAACATGATTGCACGCAACACAGCTATACCAACCAGCATCTACTTCAGTGACGTTACTCAATGTCAACAATACACCGTGTTGCTCCTTGCTATTAATTCTGATTTTTGTAGTGTTGTAGTGCTTCGGATCGATCATTGTACCATTATAACGCTTTGATAAATATCCGGCATCCTTTACAAACTTCATATTAGGCCGCAAGGGTGGTGGGCCTAACCAATGTAACCATCGAAAATCCGCCATGTTTGTGCTACCTAGAATATCATAACAGTCCAAAACGGTGTTCGTCCTTGTCTCTACCGTTACGTTTGATGGATGCCCGTAACTCAAATACGGTCTTGATTTAGTTTGCTCTAAAATAAAAAGTAGTAATTAACTTCTAGTTTCTATGATTATTGAGACGGTGGCTATCCAAAATCAGAAACGAGGTCTAGCCCCCACTTAAAATATACCGGATAGCTATTGATGCACAATCTGGACCCCTTAGTCCTTGGCACCAACAGGCAAGTGAAGGATAAGGTCACTAGTTATTGAGAATAGGCACTTAATTCCAACTTTAATACGAGATTTCATAAAAATAAAATCTGGCTGCACATAATTTTTAAGAAACGGCAAATACAATCACCTTAACAATGATGTTGGCGCCACAGTCGCTCTCACTCCTTTCCCCCTCACTCCCTTCCCTATCACTCCCTTCCCCCTCACTCCCTTCCCCCTCACTACCTTCCCCCTCACTCCCTTCCCTATCA
>WIPJ01000174.1:411922-456466 GCA_018155075.1 Cassiopea andromeda
TATAACTCCCTTCCCCCTCACTACCTTCCCCCTCACTCCCTTCCCCTCACTCCCTTTCCTCTCACTCCCTTCCCTCTATGCTAACCTCAATCTAAAACTACTGTTGAATTCGGAGAATTGTATTCAGTAAGTAGTTTCATCTCTCAAGGGTGGGAATAATCTACAATAGTTTCTTTAAAGTATTCCCACCAAACTAATCACTAGTGTACTAGCTATAAGTGGGGAGGTTTATGACCCAGTTAACACTATACCGGACAGCTATCGTCGCACTGTGATTTTTGTATCGAATCTCACAGGTATCCGATACCAGACGCTCCTCGAACGAGAGGGAAAATCACTTCGCTCTGTAGGTGGTGTGAAAGGCACTCCGTATTGCTTTGGCTATCCGATATTGTGTAAACGATGGCCCTATCCAATAGAGATCATTCCACGATGCAACGTGACGATAGCGATCCGGTATATTGTAAACGGGTCCTTAGAGAGTATTTCATGACAGTTGACATAAATTTCAGGATCAATAACGTTTAAACAGGAATTCTTTTTCGCTCAATGACTAGACATAGATTTTCGGTTATTTAACGAAGACGTCATTGAACTGAATCAATGCAAATTAGACAGTGCAAAATACAAACGGTAGGCAACTAATACCGTAAGAAATTAACACTGTAGAAGATGAAAACGGTACGAAATGAATACGGCACGAATTGGAAATGAATACAGAACGAAGTGAAACGGAAGGAAATTAGTACGATATAAGGTGAATGCAGTAGGAAATGGATACAGTTAGAAGGAAATGCGGTTGGAAATCAATACGGTACAAACTGAACATTATACAAAGTAGACAGCTGAATCCAAAGTGATTGATAACGGGTCGATGACGCCCATTTTAGAAACAAGAGTAAGAAAAAGCTATCAAATGCTTCGTACCAATTACTTCAAGCTTGAACGAATGGTGAATAGAACCAAATTTATTCCACACTTTGCAGGTATAATTCCCGTTGTCAGACAAGACAAGATCCTTCAATTTTAATATTGGATGTGATGCATTCATTCGAAAGTCAACTCTTCGTCTCTCAAGCGGTTTTCCGTTTTTCAGCCACCTATACCTTATAGGCAAAATTCCAATAGCAGTACACAGAAACTGTACATTATCCCCGTGTGTCTGAATGGCAAGCTGTAGGCTCTTCATTTTGTCATAGTACAAGAAAACTGGTCTTCCAAACAAATCTGAAAAAGAAAAGGCAATATATTAGAAGCAATACACACTACTTTTCACAAGTATGAAAACAATTTTTTTTACAAACTTCATTTCATCAAAATATTATTAAGTCTACAAATAAAAATCCCACTGACAGGTAATTTGTACTTCGCTGGCTTCAAAGAACATGCATGACTAATACTTAAAATCACTACATAAAATAGAATGATGATATTAATACTTTAAGAGCGCAGGTTGACTCCATGGCTTATTCCTCATACAAAATATTTGAGTTGACTTTGTAACTATGAAGTTGAGATGATGCTTATCGATGCCTATGTCATTACACATTTGAAGAAATGAGTCTGACGAATTACCGAATATACCGAGGGAGCTCATACAGAGATTGACGAACTCTATCCTATCATCAGCTTTGTCAAGCTCTACCAAAAGGGGGTGATACTTAAGCTTCTTACGACTAGCATTGATGTTTAAATTTCTTTCGAAGCCCACAGTTAATTCTATGATGTAGAGGATATTATCTGCTGTAGTAATAAATAAAATAATAATAATAAAATAATAATAATAAAATAATAATAATAAAATAATAATAATAAAAATAATAATAATAACAATTTTTCTGAAACTTTATGATAATAATATAAATAAGTCTACAATAATACACCTCACTATATAAAGGCAGTGTATAATTGGCAAGTCTGCATTATAATTTATAAATGAAAAAAACAATCCTGTCAGATAAAAGTTTCTTAAAGCTTACAATGAAACAGATTAACCACCAATAACGAAAAGAAATAAAACAGTTAACCCAACATAAGATAAGCGGAGCGTGATCTAAAAATTAAGCAACTCTGGGTTAATAATAATAATACAATTTATTTACAGTTGGCTTGAAAAATAGCTTAAGCTAATAGACGCCAACTCTATGCTAGCTACAATGAAAACTAAAATGAACAGTATAAAATGAAAAACTATATACAAATGCGAGAAGTACATTCAAATCCAACTTGTAATTTTAATTTTGAATTAATTATTAGTCATAATTATAATCATAATCTAGAAAATTTTAATTTCATCTTTCTACACTCTACTATACAACTAAACTGTCAATACTGTCATGTACCATATACTGTCATTAGTGGGAGATACACAAATATCCCAGTGAATTAAAAATTCCCTGATTTTGTCAGGAAAACATAAATTTTTACAGACTATGGAAAAAGTTCCCTGACTTTCCCTGAATTTCCCTGATTTCCCTCACTTTCTGTAAAACCTTAAATTTTCCCCTGATTTTCGCTGACTGGATGAAACTTGTACTAAAAATCGCTGATATTAAAGTATACTTTACCATAAATTAAGGATTATAGCTTCATCGATATTTAGATCTTTTGTTTATCTTTCTTAGATTACGCTTTATAATATAGCCCCCACAGAGCAATAGCAAAGCAGAAAGAAAAGTGGCTTTGATGATGATAATGAAGAAATCGCTATTGACTAATAAATTTCGTTCTAAAAATAGCCTATTTAAGTTTTTCATTTATTTGATTCGGAAAATTATGTCGTTTATTTGTCAATCTCTGAGGAGAATCTCAAGCTTTGAAACAACCCCCTCGAATAACCCCCCTTGAATAAGCCCCAACCCAAAAATTCATTTTTGCAAATAACCTCCAAGGGGTTCATTCGAGGATTTGCGGTATTCCTATATCATAGCACTAATAATCATGAATACCAATAATTACAAACAGATTAAGACTATTAAAAATACTAATATAAATTCTCATGAAAAGAGCCATCACATCACCAAAAACTTCTACTAAGGAATACTTCTAGAAGGATGCGTTATAAAAATCGCAGAGACATATCGTCAAATAAAACTATGTTTTAAAAAACATCTTACGTGGATATCCCAAAAATGACCCCAACAAAAGCACGGCTACACGCGGAAAAGGTATAGGTCACAGAAAACACTATGACAAATGGGATGCTAACTCTCTTACAGTATGACAAACTATCTTGCAGTTGTGTACACACTGGTAGCGTCACGCCCCCTACGAGTCTCATAAGCACATCACTGGGTTAAGTACTTACTCTGTGTAGCAAATTGGCAAGAAAAATGAATCAGTAACCTTACTGGCAATGGAATCAATGACAAAGGTAACCATTGGAATTTCCCGTATCAGGTACTGCAAAGAAATTCACGCCAAATCCGGAAGAGTACCATTTATCAAAAGGAGTGGAGAACGTTAAACTTAAAACTTTTTTAGACTTAGTGGTCATGCTAGAAGGCGATTATTCAACAGATTTGCTGTTGAATAGAAAAGTGAAAAAGACGATATTTCCTGTGAGTTGGATCTTTTCTATAGCAGATTTGCCCCGAAAAAATTAAATAGGAAAGGGGTTAAATAAGGGCACATGTGCTGATGAGAGAGACTCGAATTTCAAAGCTGAATTTCAAACGCAAAAAGGAATTAGAACCATGTGAACAGCAACGCCTTTGGGCACATGATTCCCATTCACGTCCAAGAAATTTGAATATTTAAGGCTTAATTCACTTGTCCCAGCCTGTTTGATACATCAACAATGTATTAAATATAAGTTGTCGTACTTTAAGTGCACAACCGACGCCCCCTACTATCTGATTGTCAAAAAATTCAATCCAGGGCTGCCCCTGGCAGGGCACTCCATTGCAAATCCCCTTTACACGCTTTTTATTTTATATGAAACCTAGCTCAAGGCCTAGTAATAAAAGTTCCTTATTATTGGGTCTCTTTTTATCAAACTCTAGTACTAAAAGTTCCTTAATAGTTCCTTAATTTTCACTGCACATATAGTGCCATAAAACCAGTACAAACATAAGAAAAAATCAATATGTTGAATTTTACTTTTTTATCATGGCTAGAACTCAAGATGAAAAGTACACATAAGGTAGATAAGAAGTTTTATAAATGTATCTATGTAAGTTGCCAATGGTACCGGCGTCCTAATTCTTGATTATTTGCCGTCTACATGTAGGTTTCTCATAAAGCGGTTCCTTATAAAATAATTGCATTATTCAGATCCAGAATTAGCGTCAGAAAATGAGGGCTGTAATTGACCGTAAATACTGCCAAAGTCACTGACATTATATTCGAGGTGTGCCTTCAATAGTACGTGGTAACCGTTAGCTGACGTGGTAACCGTTAGCTGACGTGGTAACCGTTAACTTACGTGGTAATCGTTAGCTGACGTAGTAACCGTTAACTGCAAGCCTCTCCCTTTCTTTTCCTGACTGAAGGGAGGCAACAAGACAAAGTCGGCACGAATGCATTTATAGCCATGAAGACTTCAATAAAATATAGGTACTAAATTGCAGGGGTTTCACAGATACCTCTTCAAACAAAGAAGCCCCTTTTATACGAAACCCAAACATAGACGGGCGAAATGTTTAAAGACTTTACATTACTAAAGGAAAAATCCCCTTAGGAACTTTTCAATTTGAAAAATTTTTATAGCTGCAGAAAATTAAGAGTTATTAACCGGCTTCATACCCAAAAAACCATCATTACATTGTAAACCAATTTCCTACCTTCTCTGCGGTTCTAGTCTTGTGTTCTAGCCAAAATTAAACGAAAATTCTGAAATTTCATGCTTGCTTGTGCCTGCATCACTTTTGTAGCATTATATGTGCAGTGACAATTAATGAGCTAATAAGGAACTTCTAGCGCTACAATTTGATAATAAGAGGTCCAAGAATAAAGAGCTTTTAGAACTAAGTATTGAGCTACGTTCCTTAGTAAAAAAGCGTGTATCTTGACTTATCTACTGCTCGTTGTTGCCCTATGAATGTCATAACTCTCTGTTTAACTTCTAGTAATTTCAATCAATAAGCAACTGTTGCATTACTATAGGAGGATGTGCTACCCCTCACAACACCCCTCTGTTGCTACACCCCTGTCTACCAATCACCCACCAGCAAAAATTCCTTAATAGATCCCCTGGTATAACAACTAATGCGAGCCTATGTTGTGGTAAATCAATTATTTATCTCTGTTTGTCCAACTAACAAGAACAAAACCACACTCAAACGAAATCAACTCATCTTCAAACTCTCATTAACAAAGGCACTATAAAATCGTACTTGAGTATTAATCAGGGCTGTACGACATAGATGGGAAACGCTACGTACAGAACAGATACGCATGGATAGGGCAGAAAGTGGGCAAAACTTTAAGGGGGCATGATGGCATTTTTCAAGAGGATCTGGTCAACGATGGGGCAATCTATAAAAGACGCCCGCACTTTAGGTGGTTAGTAAAAATGGAGAGAAAAGCGGACAGGAGTTTTTGAGCCGTAAGTGGAAATTCTTAATTGCCATGGCCGCTGAGAGGGGGCAAATTGTCACAGGACCTCAAGGTCTAACGGGCCTCATAACACCCATTGGTTCAAGGTCTGGGGGGCCTCATAAAGAAAACCAGCAGTAATTTCGAAAGTTACTTTCTAGACACTGAAAAATTTCTGCTAGCTTCATTCGCAGGGGGCCTGGTCTCTCTTTTTTGCCCCTGGCCTCTGAATTCTCTAGGCGGCCCTCTTTCTTGTAGGGTATACATGTTCTATTAGTCAGTACATCCAATGTGACCGCATGAGCATGGGGAGGCGGTTGTAAAAGCGGACAGGCATGGACAAGAGAGGGGGTAAACATATGAAAAAATTGTGCAGATATCCTCTATGGACGATCCCTACAAAAAACATACGTCATGAACACAAACCTTTCACGACAAGCCTAAAGATCTTGACTTTCTTTCTCGTTCTCGAATCTCTGCACATATAATTCCCTGTGTCTCCTTTTGTAAGATTTCTTAGCACAAGCTTTTTCCCTCTGTTCTTGAAGACATAACGACTATTCTTTGAGTTGATCTTCCGTCGATTTTTAAACCACTGGACGGTGCCATTAGCACTTAAACTTCCCTTGCACAATAATCGGATCTTTGAACCTTCTATTTTTGTCATAAGCTCGTTCCTTACTGCTCCTGGAGAAAAAGAGTAATAAGGATGCAAAAAATTGCTTTAAAAATATGCCACATTCAAACGACAGCTGAATGAGTGGGGCAAATAAAATGTTTACTTTGATGAGATAAAAAGAATCACTACCACTTGCAGAAGAACCGACAAATTTCTATTTCATACTTTTCTCACAAGGGTGGTCATTTTATTTTATTACAACTTCCAGGTTAATAATTCTGTTGAGGGGGGAGGTAAAACCATGCAAAATTTTTCATTTAGGGAGCATTGCCCCCTGCAGTTACATGCCTGATGTTCCCGGCTATCATTTCGTCTCTGAACATACACACTAAGCTCACAACAAAACTAACAATAAAAACATACGTCAATAACAATAACAATAACAACAAAGTCAAGCTCACTCTTCTGTTTTCCTTAGCTCAACCAGTGAGCTCACCCCTGTTCAAGACTTCTCTACCTAAGCACCCCTAGAATATACTTTAGCTACACATCACGTGGTAAGATTGCCTATGAATTACCATCGGCTTATCAGATTTACAAAATATAGAAAATTCCATGCCCAAAGGAAATACGTATTCTGGCTATCATACTCGTCGAAAAGATGCGTGGATAAGAATAGAAGGCATTCCATGAGTTGATGGTACCGCCTACCCCATTGGTAAGCATAACTTTGCATTCCAAGCAATTAACTACCATGGATTTGTCCTCAGTATTAAAGAAACAAAGCTTTGCATACACTTGGGTCACTCTGATCAGCTATAGAACTGCTCTGAAAATCTTGTATATACCGTAGCCAGTTCTGTGTTTACGGTTGGGCTCATTTTAAGGGCGCTCTATATAAATTTCGGCAACAATATAACATTTGCTTCAATGTGGCGTCAAACCACGAAAGGATGCACATGAAATTTTTGAATGTTTGAAGGGTGTCGTCTCCAAAAAAGCTGAATTAGGGTGTGGTCACTATTTATCATAGCATGGTGTGGTCTTGGAAACTTCTTTAAAATAGGCCCTGCTTTGAGGGGTGCCTCAATGGTATGTGAAAATTTGCAAGGTCGCATCTCAGCAGGGTCGTCGTGGACAAGCGGGAAACCAGAGAATATCCTGAATAGGCACTTCTCAAGATAGCCTACAGC
The DNA here is from genome assembly GCA_018155075.1 of Cassiopea andromeda. Classification (NCBI taxonomy): domain Eukaryota; kingdom Metazoa; phylum Cnidaria; class Scyphozoa; order Rhizostomeae; family Cassiopeidae; genus Cassiopea; species Cassiopea andromeda. The sequence continues at coordinate 419,273 of WIPJ01000174.1, forward strand.
TTTAGTTGGGTAGGCCCACAATACGACTCTAGAACATGTGACAGACAATTACGTCATCTTTATCGTAATTGATTAATTCGCTTGTTTTGCCCACCAAAACTTCTGATTTTAGTGGGCAAACCAAGCGCATTGGCCCATCATTATAAATATGATGTAGTGGTTTTTCACGTGTTCTAGTCTTATTGGCCCCCCCATTCACAATGAATGGACTCAAATGCCCCCCATTCACAATGAATGGACTCAAATTGAATTCCCACAATGCATTGCCAGAATGAATGGGCCCCCATAGGGATACAGTGCCATATTCATTAGATTTTCCCTGTCCTATCTTGGAGCCACAACGCCCCTACATCTCAGGCATATAACTTTGAAGTGTGATGGGCAAATGCTTGCAGAGGTGACTACACCGTTAAAAGCACTGGATGTCGGTAATGCTCCTTGAAGTTACAAAAGGGCCAAACAATAGAATTGTCTTGACATAATCTCATGTCTTCCTTGGGCACAAATGAAAAATCTGATGATGAGATAAGCGAAGCATATCCGCAAATTCATGATGGTGTTGAATATAAACAAAGTGGACAGTCACTGTGTTATCGCCTCGCCCAGTTGAAATTAAGAGCCTGAAGAATAGGCAGATAAAGGCAATATATGCTCGATTGATATCGCATTGGTGTCGCGATTCATTCGAGAACAAGAGAGCTTTCAACAGATGGCAGCAAACTGCATCTGTCGGACACACAACAGGCAGACTCTATTTGCCTATAATTGGTCTTTTCATTTGGCAGCTCGAAGACAATTCGAGCAGTAACGCCAAATCGGCCCAGGGATCACAATAAAAGTTTGATAATGACGTTGATTTAATGAACCACATGCAGACTTGATTCAAATGCTAAATTTCATTAAAATACATGGTTTAAAATGGACAGACTTGCTAACTTTATCACAGAGCCCTTGCAATCAATGAACCCATAGAACACCATAGCACCATAGTACAGGTTTTTTTATAAGAAACCTCCCTCAAGGCCTAGTACTAAAAGTTTCTTAATTTTTGGCTACACTTTAGCTCAAAAAGTTTCTTAAAAGTTTCTTAATTTAGCGAACTAAATTGCTGTGAAAGCGTACGCAGAACATGAATGGAGCAAACTATTTGTCCTATAACAAATAAAATGCGTCAGAACGAGCTAAATTCTAAAGCAATGTCATATTCACATTGTTTTGGTACAACTTTACGTTGAACAAGGCAACGATTTCAATGCGTTTTTTATCTAAAGTTTCTAAGCTCTTTCCTTGTAGTTCTAAAAGTTTCTTAAACTTTAGGCTGTCTAGTACTGGATTGCTTATAAAGTGTTTTCTTATTAAAAATTCGCGTGTAATAGATTTCAGAAAACAAGAGCGCCAACTATGAAAAATTTTATGAAATATATGTAAGATTGTACAATTTCTTTTGCAATAATACCTAACCTTTTTTCAAGCCTCGATATTCTTAACATGTTTCTGATTTTGAGCCTAGAATTATTCTTAAATTATTCTTAAATTCTAAAGGTACAACTTCACCTAAAAATTAAGGAATACATTCCAATCTGTGTTGATGCTCTACTACATCACAACACTAAACAAGAGCTTATATTTTGCATCGATAATACAAATTATATCTGAAATCAGTATTATAGTTTGGATACAAAAATTTCTTATGTCCTGATGAAGCTTGAACCTCGCAATGACGCAATTTGTTTGTTATAAGACAAATAGTTTGCTACATTCACATTCTGCGAGCTCTTTAGTGAGCTAAAATTAAGAAACTTTCAAGAAACTTTTAGAACTAAAATGTGACCAGAAATTAAGACTTTTAGTACTAGGCCTTAAGGTAGGTTTCTTATAGAAAACGTGTAAGGGCGTTTCAGTTTTTGCTGTGACCAAGAATCACATTACAAAAAAAGGGGAAAAGACGTGTAAATTAGTGGTAAATTCGTTTTGACGTTTGTGAAGTGAATGTGACACTATGCAGTGCCATCGAAAAATATCTGGCGAGATTGTATGGGGTTTTGAAACAGGCAAAAATGGATGAAAAACATCTGGCCCCCCTTACCAAATGAAGTTTCTGATTTCACAGTGGTTAGTAATGAGCCGACGTTAGTGTCCCTTTATCTAATGGCTTAATTATCGTCATAATTACCCCATTTCTTAAAATTCTGCATATTTGCCGTGGCCTTAACGCCCGGTTTGAACAAAGTCCGCTGGATCTCATATTCCTAGGAATAGCATTAACGTGTGGTTCGTTACGCTGATTGGCAAATCAATTCTACAAACATTAGCGTCATTAATCTTGCACCAGAGCAACAATGCCGACTACTACAAAATTAAACTGCGATAAAAAGGGCACAGAGTTAACCTTGTGGTCCACCATTCTCATTAGATCTCTAAGCCCTCGATTTACCAGTACACATGACATGATGCTCTATTAATGTATTAAGACACAACACTAAAAAAATAGAATTCTGCACAAAGCAAGAATTCCACATCTTCTGAAAACGAGTTTTCGGCAAATAGGCCTGACTCGTTTTCGTTTTCTGAATCAAACTGCAGTCGCAGTGCAATGATTCCGCGCCGTTTCTAGACTTATACGCATTTTTGTATAAGAAACAACTTATAGGAAACGGTAGGCTCAATTTCTCGAGAGCTAACAAACAACCTTACCCAAATTAAAACAGCTAAGAATCTTTTGTAATTTGCAGTATTAATTGTCCGAGTTGACACTCAAAATAGTCTTAACATTGAACACCACTGTATATTGCAACACTACAACAGCCAAGCAGTTTGCATTAATTGTCAGTAAATGCTCCCTTCTTAATGTGTTCCGAATGTGAGTGAACTATTTACTTTACCTTGAAAGCAAGTTTAAAAAATTCATTATCTAAAAAATTTCAGAAACTGCCTAGCAGCGCCGTACCTTAGTTTCTTATAAAAAATACGTGTATCAATAAATCGCGAAACTGGAGCACGGAGGACGTATCCACAAACAATGCAGATCACATTTCCGTCCTATTGTGCAGTTATCAGATTTTCTATAAATTTATTGCACTGTCCAAACATGTTCCAACTCGTACTTAGGCCGAAATTTTCAGATCTGTTTGTGGTAAAGATCTCACGGGCAAGGTGGCATAGTGGTTAGAGCATAGTCTAAAGTTCGAGCCCGACTCGATGCCCTGACTGAACGGTCTCTCACTGTTCATCCAGCAGCAAATTGGTAACCAGTGGGAACACTGGGGAGATTAAGGCGGCGAGGAAAGGAACTGGCCACCCTACCTCACATGCCGATAGCTCAGGATAAGTGTCCTCTCTAACAGGCACTCCTCTACGTACAAAATTATACGGGACTACCTTTACCTTTACTCAAAGATCTCACACAACATCGACGCGTATGCCACCGTCCATTGGGCCTACAGTAAACACGCCCATATAGCCCGTATTTGATGTGCATACATACAAACAAGGAGTCAAGGAAATATCATTTGGCACTGTGCCATTTTGTCTACAAGTCTGGTGGACGGTTCAGGGGCGACTGTGAAGGAAGCAACTCCTTAGACAGTTTTCCTCGCAATCCCTTTGGTTGGGCTCTACTGCTAACAGTTACATAAAAGTCTCTTCCCAAATGGCATATTGGTTGCAGGGGTGCAACCAGGGGGCTAGAGGGTGGTAGCCCCCCGTCGAAAGGCAAAAAACTATTTTTTCGGATATTTTTGACATTTATAGTACCGTGAAGACCGTATTTTAGCTCCCTCGTCGGAAGAGTTACCCACACGATGGAAAATTCCTGGCGCCATCCCTGAATGGTTGTAACAATAAATTTTATTTAGTGTTTTTGTTTGGTAGTGGGGAAATGGACTACTTCCCATTGCTACTTTCACACATGAAGAGACAAAGGTCTGCACAACGTCATTCCATAGAAGGCGTCAATGAAAATCGTACTAACAAACACGGTCATGCAAGAAACAATCTTTTTACGTAAGTGAGGCTAATACAACATGGCAACTGAAATTTCTTATACTTAAAATCAAGTGATATTCTAGTTTGTTGATACGCAGATACTTATAATCGGGCAACTAAATATGACGTCTTTTTTCTCAGGCCGATCAATCGCATCCATATGCCTCAAGGCGACACAGAGCCTAAAACATTTTAATACTAGCATTAGTTTAGTAATGCCTGCTAACTTAAGGGACCTAATTTTGGCGGGAATTAATTTTGGCGGGAATTAATTTTGGCAGATCAAGCAATTGATCGCAAATTGGCGGAATTAATGTTGGCGGGTGAGGAAAAAGGCTCAAATTTGGCGGAGATTTATTTTGATTGATTCTTAGTCAAAGGTATTTTGGTGGAATTTATTTTAACGGATGGCCAAATGAAATAGATTGAATGAAAACGCAGAAGAGGCACCTGTGGCTAGTAATGTTGTATTAATTAATGATTAATATGAATCTGGATTTGGTTTCATGTCTTTCATTGCGAAAGCCTGGCTTTGAACAAGAGACCTCTAGTAGTGAAAAATGAAATTTCGCAAATGTTCATTTTGGAAAAATAAAATAAATTTGGTGGGAATTAATCTTGGTGGGTCAAAAATAATATTAATTTTGCCGGTTCACAAAAGGAGTTATTTTTAGGCAGGACCTCATTTTGGCGGATTTTGGTGGCTTTTTCAATTCCACCAAATCCGCCAAAATTAATTCCGTTAAGGTAGCTTGCTTGCTACCTTTACTTTTCCTAACTTGCAACGCATGTCTACGCTAACACACGATATGGTAAGCACGAAATCTAGGCTCATGACTTCCCATAGATATGACAAATGCAACAGTTAAATATAGTACATTAAATAGACTCCATATTCAGAAATCACTGATTCCATAATCAGCAATCACTGATTCCATATTCAGCAATCACTGATTCCATACTCAGCAATCACTGATTCCATATTCAGCAATCACTGTATCAACTGAAAGCTTTCTGATTACCTCATAGCGAGAAGGCAAACTTAGTTTTTCTAGCAAACTTTGCTCGGGGCCTAGCAGATGCCGATCTTAAATTATGACATGAATCTAGTCTTAAAAGTTTCCGAAAAGCTCCTAAATTTCAAGCAAAAATCACGTGGAGTCAAGAACAATCTTATTATTCTGTGTTCAAGAGAAAAGTTTTGAAATTCTGTTAGCTATAACATCAATGTGATAGTAATTTCCTTACAGGAGCCTGTATAATGATCATTTATTGTCAACTATTATCATTCATTCTCAGGCACTTTTCCGGTTCACAACTGCGAAATACTTTGCCAAATAATAGTCTAATAAACAACGAACTATAGAACAATCCAAATGATAAGGAACTCAGACAGACCAGAAATTGGACGATTAATACTTCACTGAATGCACTTCAGAGTGGATAAAGGATCTATTCAGGAGTCAGAAGAAAATTTCACTTTGTACATGCCAAACAGAGCGTATCAAAAAAAGCTTAGAAAACTTACGCTGAAAAGTTTTAAAATGTCATTAAAAACAGTGATCTCCAACATTGTTAGAAATTCGATCTTTAGTATATATATGTATATATATATATATATATATATATATATATATATATATATATATATATATATATATATATATCTTTTATATATATATATATATATATATATATATCTTTTATATATATATAAAATATATATGCATATAATATATATATATTATATATAATGTATATAAATAATATATATATACACATATATAAAACTCTTCTTTTTCATAGTTTCTTTCTATACGTTGTACGCTTTATGAAACTGTTTTAGACTTTTTAATCAATCTTAACTTTATGTATTTCTTTACTTCAGTAGTGTAGATAAGTAGATAGATGTAGGGCCTCCTGAAAAGCAGCCATAGCTTAATGAGCCACCCTCCTCAAAAAAATTGTAATAGAATAGTAATCGTAAGAGAAGTTTCTTATTCAACAGAACTTATGTGGAAATTACAAGTAACTCAAGCAGTAATCCCACTAAAAAACTGTCAATATGAATAGAAGTTTGAATAAAGCCTAATATATCTCTACAAGGCTTGAGCCACGTCTTGTTCCTAAATTGCTCGCAAAGTTCAGTAAATTTGAGGCTTGATAATCTTATAAAATTATGTTCTTATCGAAAAAGTGTGTATCATGATTCAGCCATAGAACGTCGACTTAAACATGTCTTTGAGGCTTTCACCCAAAACATGGAACATTCTAGTTCCATAAACACCCATTACTGCAAGCTGAGAATAACAGCTCTACTAATGTCACATTAACGCTTTGCCATAGGCCTAAAAAATCTGATGTGATTTGGAAAGTTATTTTCAAAGCAAACGTTGTGTGATACTCCTCCTCCTCCTTTGAGACCATCTAAAAAAGCGCAGTCACGCAAATGCTACCGGTGATGAATACTGTCAACAAACGTTTCCTGAACTAGGATCTACAATTCAGGTGCTAAGGCAATTGGGATTGACAAAATCCAAAGGTCCTTGAGGGCACACGAGTATATGAAGAGATGAACATGATTCTATGGTGAAGAAGGGCAAGGGGCATATCAATCGAAAAAATATCGCACATTTTATCATAAAATATCACAAAATCGCAAAAATAAAATATATCAAAAACCAACCACAAAAAGTTCATAAAAATCAATCACCAAAAATATCACAAAAATTTACAAAAAAGCTTTTTTTATGATAACAACAATAAAATATTCACAAAAATTTTTTAAATCACACAAATGAACCACAAACAAATTTATCAAAATCAATCACAGAAAAAATATATCGAAAACATTGCAAAGTACCACCAAAATCACAAAAAAATCGTACAATTCTCTACGAATGATACTACTTCGAGTAGGAGCACTATGTACAGAGCAGCCGGTAAGGGAGGGCAGGAGGAGGATATTGCCCTGGTGCCCCAAGGTCTAGGACAGTGGGCCCGCTGCCTGAATTTGAGACATGTCCTATAGCAGCTTTATAATTCCAAATGCTTCAAGACCTAGGGGGCTTCATAACGTAAGACCAGCAGTAACTTCATGCAGCTAGCACAAGACTCTCAAATTTTCTGCTCGCCTCGTTCGCATGGGGCCTCATGCTTCTCTCTTTGCCCCAAAGCCTCTGAAATCCCTCGGCAGTCCAGACTGTATGTAAGTCTCTTCCTACATTTCTCAACAAAATTATTTCTGCATTGCAAACGTTCTGCTTCTTTCATACTAAACACCATTCTACTAGTCAGTTGAAAATCTCACAACGATGGGTCAAATCATTAATTGCTTTACCACTGAAAGCACTAAACTGCACGATAAGCACTAAACTGCACGATAAGCACTAAACTAAACAAAAATCTTCTACACGACAGGTGCTTTACTACACAGCACTTCTCTGCAAGAAACCATAATAGAAGAATATAAGCTTTGAAAAAAACTAAGAAAGCTTTGAATCTTGAAGAGACACACACTTTTTTACTAAGAATAAAGTTTACAAGAAGATTCAGGCTTTGGATCACTGAAATTTAAAAATAATTTAAGAATAATGCAAGGCTAAAGTTTCATTAGTTACAGTTACACATTCCATATTTAAGATTAATTTAAGAAAAATCTAAGGCTCAAAACTGAAAGAAACTTAAGAATATTAAGGCTCAGTGAAAAATTAAGTATTCCTACAAAAAAGTATGCACGGTTTGAAAAAAGAATGGCAACAATGCTACCACTAAACAATAGTTAACTGTTACTGCCAAAGCGTAATATTTTCTTATAACTAAGAAACTGTTGAAAAATGTTAAAACTATAATTAGTAAAGTTAAGAAACTCTGCCTACCAGACCATGCGTTAGACTTGAATAAAACAGAAAAAGTAGTGGCAACTCTCCTATTTTTTAATTTGTTTCTATTTTCTATTGTCTTTAGCTGTTTGTCTACAACTATTGTTCATTTCTATAGTCTTTTTATTATCTATTGTATCTTGTATTTCTATTGTCTTTTATGTTTCTATTGTATTTTGTACTTTTATTGTCTTTTGCTTTTCTATTGTCTTTTGTGTTTGATTGTATTTTGTATCTCTATTGTCTTTAGTGTTTCTATTGTCTTTTGCGTTTCCATTGTCCTTTTTGCTTATATTGTCTTTTGTGTTTCTATTCACCTGTGTCTAATAATTACATTCAAATAGAATTAGACTCAAAACAACAACAGCAATGACAACAGGAGCATCATTGACGGCATTACCGAAGGTCTAGAAACTTGAAAACATTTAAATATCTCCCCTATGGCGCACCCAAGGACTTCACGTGGGGTGTAGCAACAGCCAATAGAATTTCCCAGAGGTACAAGCCAACCATAATTAACCAAAGTGAAAATGAGCCTACACCCTGATGTTCCCTGGCTACATAGACCCCAGTGATGGCAATACCGGGGGCTTGGGAGCTGCAGTCCACAATTTTACCGAGTCCCCCATCGGCACCACAACTTCTATGCACTGTTGGCACTTTCATAACCATTTTTTTGATTTTAGATTTTTAGCCAATACGATAGGCGCTGTCTGTCCTCGCTGTTGGGAACTATAGCAGTACTAGCCCCCCTAGCATTTCTTCTCTGGCAACACCACTGATGAACCCTGATACTTGTTTGGCACACTCAGTAGCGCAAACCGACATAGGTTGGGGATAGCGCATCTCCCAAGGACCCCTCATAAATTTTCATGAGAAAAGTCGTTTGTTCTACCAGGAGTGAAAATTGAGATGGGACCCCAATCCCTCTGAATTCCTAAGGACCCCGAGTGTCTCTATTACGTCACTGGATACGCCCTTGCTCTTTCCATTTACTTTTTAGCAAGAACTGAAGGATTAAACATGATCACTTCCATGGCAACAAGCCAAGAAAGAAAACTTGAGAAAGCGTAGTCTAGGTTTTCAAAATACACACAATTCACTAAAGTACTCCTGAGTAATGCTTAATTCAATGAGGAGACTGCCTGGTTTTGCTTAATGCAGATAAATTACAAATCAAAGACAAACAAAATGTTTGGAATTGATCTAAGGCCATGTACTCTTAAAGCCACTATTATGCAATAACTAAGCATTCGGCCCAAGGTTTATTGAAACATATAGTCCTTCAATGGCCTGACGGTCATTATGCAAGTGAGAATATTTTACCACCGTAATCAGTGGGATACTATCCAGAATTCTTTCGATATACTCAAAACCTGTTGCCTCTTCCTATGCATGCAGGTGACCTGGGCTAGGCCATAGCAAACGAGATTACTGACGAATTCAATTGACTCAAACTGTTTGTTTTCAATTTAACCAAACCGAATGTGTAATCCTCGCTCTTTATTCCTGCCCACGACAGAAAGCTATCATTGCGGTGGTGAAGCAATTTATCCACACGAGCCAACAACTAGCCATACAACATGAGAATGAAATTAATATGGTCGGAAATTGGCAAATTAACCATGATTGAAGTTGTCGTTTTAATACATTGTTACAATGAAAGGAAACAAGTAGTTCATTTTCTCCACAGATAGCCTAGCATTCTTCACGAATCTTCTATATCTGTGAACTCATTCAACAGTGAACAAATTCGAAATATTTACAAAATTTTCCAATGACCTACTTACACCGCAAAAACCAACCCGGCCTCGTCCTGGGCTTACTTCCAAATATGTAGTGACCACAGGGGGTCACTCGAAAACTTTGTATACGTAGGGGGTCTATCCGCGAGTTCCAAAATTCACTCCAAAGTATCAAAAAAATATGCACACACCCAAAATTGCCATCACCTGCCATCACTGGAAAGCCTTCCAAAAGCATCGAGTCCTCACCCAAAAAATCGGATGGACCCACCCCCCGTACATGAGAGGCTCAAGTGACCCCCATGGGGTAGTGACAGCGCAAAAGAGGAAGAACGCAGGATAGCTTGTTTATAACCATATGTACGTAAATAAAAATATGTCTTACAGTAAATTGAATGTGCAGAATAGTTAACTACAGTTTCTAGAGTCAGGTGTGCGCCTTCACTACAAACAAAACAACTAGGGCTGACTTAACCCGGGAGGACACGGGATTCTGTTGGGGGGCGTTCAGACCATTTGACCAACTACTGTCACTAAAAACATGGTCACAGAGAACACCATGACCAATGAGGTGCTAAATTTTTGCAGCATAACTCACTTTGACCAACTTTCTTGCGATTTCACAAATACTGTGAGGCGTGACGCCCCCACGAACCCCAGTAAATACATCGCTGATTTCACATCCATATTTAAAGTTGATATTTACAGTAAAAAAACCAAATAAATACTGTATATACAAAATATTATACACTGAAATAACAAGTTAGCGGCAGATCGTGCAGATGCATTCTGTCCAGATTAATTTTTTATCTTATTTTTGAATGCTAGAAGAGTTGGTTCATTTTTGATACTGTCATCTAGGGTATTCCAAAGGAAGTTCACCCTAAAAGATTGATTCCAGCCCAAAGCTTGTACTTCTTATAGTAGTTTGTTGTAACGTGAATACTCTTAGGTTACGAATAAGCGCCTCCCCCGAATATTTTGTCAAAAAAATTTTGGACCCCCACTCAAATTAGGGCCCCCCGCTTATTACATTTTTATTTTTTTCTAAGGAAAGCTTGCAGAAAAAGTTGGTACTGTGTCTGACTTACTCAAACAACGAATGACGAGTGATTCTAAAAAGCAACTTCTTGCAGTAGAGTTTATCGAGAGACTTTGTATTTGTGCTGGTTGGTGAAAAGTTAGCCCAAGTGTCGTACTCCCCCTCCCCCCCCGAGTCCAGTTTCCACTCTTTGCTATTTTTGCGGTGAAGCGTCACCAAATTCTAGGCCGCGCGTCGGCAATTGATGTATCGCCGCAAATAGGTATTGCACGGGTAGAAGCAGCGAGTGCGGCATCACGAATGTGCTTTCACCAAAGTGTGGCCACAAAATACTCCTTGTTCACTGGTTTGGCGCGTATGCAAGTGGAACCAGTTACAATGATGCCATAAATAGGACCTTCATTAAATGTTGAGGTGCACGCCGGTGGAAAAAGCGAAAATGGCGCGGGTCCCCGCGCACTACAAAGAACTCAGTCTGGCAGAGAATTTGGGGGTGGAGATGGCAGGTGACATGCTTCCAGGAATTGCATTTCCTTCTTGGATTCCTATTTGAATCCATCTTTCATGGCAGAAGTATTTGTTACCAATGTTGTGCCGTATAATCTTCGTTGCAGCACTAATCTTGTTTTACCCAATGCTAGGACGAACCTGTACGGCATTGATACTGTCAGGTTTGTTGGCCAAAAATTATTGCAGACTCTGCCAAAAGAAATCAAAGAATCCCAAACATTGGAGATCTTCAAAAGAAATATTAAGACCATACCTCTTTATTGCAGCTGCAAATTATGCAGAAGTTTTATTGTAAATTTGGGATTGTTATAAGTATTTTGTTGTCGTATTTTCTTTATAGTTGGCTTTAATTAGCTTAGTGCTATTTTATTTGCTAACTTTTAATAAACTGTTTATTACTTTTTATTATTATACATTCTCATGAAATGCATCACCACTCCAAATTGGGAACAACTGTCTTCGAACCTGCACCGATATGCGAATGAAATAGCTCATTCTGCAACAAAGAAATCATAGAAAATCCGTCTTCTAAGACCTAATTATAAGAGAGCTTGAGCTTCATTGTGAAACAAATCGTGAAAGATGGTGCTTGAAGGCATTCAAGTTTTAATATGGTCAGTGTCAAAAATAGATCTTGCGTCGGTATGATTTCTCAACTCAGGGCTCTTAAAACCCGATTACCACTAGGATTGAACGCATTGATTCGCTGTTATCACACAAAGAGCAACGTGTTTTCCCGAATCCTTGTTTACAACATCGCATGTTTATACAAAACAGCGAAGAAACAGTCGGCTTCTCGGTAGCAAGGATCAAGAATGTCATCAGCAAGCCTTCATAGAGCAAATGGAACAAGGATATGTGATGAGTGCCAGTTGCGTTGTCAACCACGCGTAAATTAATGTTGGAACACTGGGAAACTATTTTTGAGCTAAGATTCTGAGGTAATGCAGGTAAACGGAACCTAGATAATTACCAGTCTGCATCGAAATAATTATGAAGCAGACTACTAAAGATGGAATATACTGCAATCACTCTTCCACCAACCCCAAATCCACAACTGCACTATTGAACATCACTTCTTACAAGTGGTGGGTACAGGAGAATACCTTCTGTGTCTTTAGGTACACATGGTTCACAAGGGCGTGGCCAATCTTTTCTCATATCTGCATCCTACCGTCAGATAGCCCGGACGGAACCCCAGGATAAGGAAAAGATCTTCAATCAAATTGACACATTCTCAACTTCACACCCTACCAATCTGATTTTAAATATTCAGTCTGAAGTATATGTGTTGACAGGTTATCAAGTCGGCAAACTCTCGGCAAAATTAGTTCAATAAAGGCAAAACACACGTTTTTTATAAACAAAAACACAATTTGACGACGAACGAGCCTCATTATTCCTATACACTTATTCTCATAAAAACGACACAAAACTCACTCCGCAAATATTTTGCTACCTCTAAAATTCAACACTGCAACCCCTCTCTTGTCCTCTTGAACAACCGCTGGTGCTGTGAGGCATTCGGCAGAGTGAATGACATGGACATGTGGATAACTATGGAGGGGCTTCAAAAACACAGCACCCTTTCACAGTTAGAAATATGCAATGCCTGAGTGCAGTTCTGGTGCTGATGGAATTACACTTGTCCAAAGAAGATTGTTACGAAAAGGGATTAGACGAAAAACAGCAAAGAAGATTCAACAGCCAGTATCTTTGGCCTTGATATGCGGCGTTCGGAAGACGCTGACTATGGACATAAATTCACCCCAATATCATAATCATAAGACCCTTATCGTCCGATTGAAAATGAGATATTGCATAGTCCGTGACATTTCCTGTCGCGCATTCCACATATAACCCTTTGAAGGTCAAACTGATGCCATCAAAGTCTATGTCCTGTATATCTAGCAGTGATGAAACCTTCAAAGCACAGAATAAAGTACAGGCATTTCACCTTTCAATTACAGCATACCAAAAATCAGCTAACATTTACGTCTGTTATTCCGGTGAACAACAGCGAATAGTTAAAGGCCGGGCAAAGTCTTTTGAGCAAATGAATGCAAACAAAGCGTAGATTATATCTCGCTTGCTGATTATTCTAGTTATCAAGCCATTCAACTCCGAAAAGGTATTTACTAACTGCAAATAAAAAGATATTGGACGCTAAACAATGTTTCTGTGTATGTCGCTGTGGTCGTCTTTACAAATCACGACCTAAACATGACTTATCAGGTCAATTATCTCTGCAACAATTGGCCTGTTTGCAGCACTAGCAGATCTAATTTTCCAGCTCAAAACCGATAGAATTGGCAATATTTGATCGTTCATACATCAGGGACTTGATACCAGGTATCTACAGGTCTAAAGCTACTAAGATAAACCAAATTGGACGAAATTTCTAGCTGCCTGATTAGACACTAGACGTATGTAGAAAGATATATGAGAAGCCACTGCAAAGTGACCCCAATGTTCAACCATCTCGCTGCATTTCGAAACTGGGCATGTGTATATCCTAATCCTCTAAACGCGTACTAGTGATAGCATTACATTCTGCGATGTATTGCACTTTAGCCAAAGTCTTTAGACTTGGCGATAAACGATTTAAGCATGTTTATCCACAAAGTACAGTAAAAAGATCAACGTACAAAAGTCGTAATGCTTCGAGAAACGGAATCGTTAATCGAATAACAGGGATAAGGAGAATACACCCTAAATAAAAACTCATATACAGTTGGTAATCCCAGACTTAAGACTTGAATGATGGGGTAGATACATATAATTCATTATCTAGAAGCTATTAATAGCAAGCAAAGTAATTTGACTAGCTGCAATCCATTTATCTATACATGAAAGAACGTGGTCTTTATTGCAAACGGCGGGGTAAAGGCTCGGTTATTTAACAAAGTGATATGCCTGTGATGTCACGGCATGCAACTAACCTGACAATCGCGATCCACTTTCAGCTATGGAGACCATGTTCAAATGAAGATACAGCAACAAAAATTGCCAAATCATGATGTCAACGGCCAGGCCTTGCCACGCAGCATATTTGCAAGAGATGCCAAAGATATAGGTTTAGAATCTTGTGCACAGCAGCCAACAGAGATGTGATTTGTAGACGATCGGTGTCAAATTGGTGATGAGCCTTGAAAATTAGTTCTGATGAATTCCAGCTGTAAGCCGCCTCATGATTCGTGCCTGCTGCTCTGCCGTCCTAGCCAGCCTTTCGATCGATGACGAATGCGAACTAAAGCTACGGTATGTCTAATAAGTATAGTTAATTATAGCCAAATGTGATCCCTCGATGTCATGAGCCTACCAAAGTCGACCTCTTGAACAAACGATAATTTGATATCCTCTTCTATTCTACGCTTATCGTTTCTCTTCAAGTTCCAACAGATCTGACCCCAGCTACACGTACTATGTTTCAGTATTACACTCTCTGAGCTATTTATCCACGTTACGCGGCAAAACCACTACGAATTATGATACATTTCGTTAACATCCTGTAGCACAATTCTGTGATTGGCACCGATCACATAAACCGTGTATTGTTTTCAAAACAACGCTTTCGGAAGATCGCAATTGTAGTCTCGATGTGAATGATTGACGTGTGACGTCAGTCCTAGCTAGACAGACGAAATATGTTCCTTCGCGGCTTCACATGCTATCTATAGTGCTTTGCTTGGTATCTAAAGCTTGTTTATCATATTGATATTATTTCCAAGAGACCCTTATTTATCAGTAATGTTCAAAACTTTTCTCAACTGCAAGCTAAACAAAACCACTAGCCAGATGTAAGAGTTAACCTTAGGGCTAAACGTTAAGGAGGAGGAAAGTATGACTAAGCTAAAAGCATTAATTTTCTAGCTCAAGCTGTTGATAACAGAGTCTGGAATTAAACAAGCGAAGATCGATCCTATTGAAAGTATCTAGACCATACGGCATATACTTTTCCAATGAATGTGTGGAAATCCTATAAACAGACACGTACCTGCATGGGGTACGGAGGAGCAGTGCCCCCAAATAGACTATTTTGCATGGTTTTACCCCCTTCCCAACAAAAGCATTGACCTGGAAATTTAAGCAATCAAATAATGTTTTGAGCCCCCTCCTCGAGTTACGATACATGGAGGTTTTGCCCCCCCCAAGACATTTATTCCAGCTACATGCTTGGCAATAAAGAATTTCATTCAGAAGACCAAAAAATATTTTGAGACCTGACGGGATGAACTATTTATAGTCAGGGGCGGATCCAGAGCTGGACTTTTGGTGGACCGCTATTGTTTTTGTCGTGTGAGGAGTTCCTTAACTCTATTGTTTTCTATAGGAAATATTGCCGATTGGGGGCCCCCGACCCCCTGAATCCGCCCCTGTTTATAATACATGGAAGCATCAGAGGTGTGCTGAGACAATTTTCATCGAAGAGGATGGCATTTTGACCATTTAACCAACTACTGTTGAAAAAAGGTCATGGAAAATACTTTAGCCATTTCTCTAGCAGCATGGCTGACTTTTGACCCACTTTCTTGCATTTTTGGCAATATTGAGGTGGGCGTGACGCCCCCTACAGGAATAATTATCAAATTGAGCCTAAGATTTTTCTAAACTTGTTTTCAAATTTCAGCGATTTAGAGCCAAAATATTCCTATCAACTTTATTCTATGACTTCTTTGGGAGCAACATACACGATTTTTTACAAGGAACCTAGGTTATGGCCTACTTCTAAAATCTCCTTACTTTTCGACCTGCTTTTATAAAGTTCTAGTTCTAAAACTTCCTCAATAGTTTTTTGATTTTCATGCACATATAGTGCCATAAAAGTGGTACAGACACAAGGAAGTATCGAAATTCTGAAATTTGCTTTTGGTTTTAGCTAAAACTAAAAAGTAAAAGGACAAACAAGGAAGGAAAGAAGCTTTATAAATATATCTATATGAGTTTTGGCTGTAAATGAAGGAACCGGCTACCTTATTCTTGAGAGTTTGCCGTAACAAAAATTTTTCAAATTGAAAGGTTCCATGGCTTTTCTCCGTTAGTAGTTTAAGCTCTATAAGTATTTCGGCTATCTACATGTTGGTTCCTAAAAAAGTGACTTCTTAACTTAAAATAAATTGCATTATCAGAGTCTGGGTACCAATCCTAGAAAATTCCTGCTCGCCTCATTCTGTGAGCCTCAGTGACATTAATACCTTGGGGTGTATCAAGCCCCTAGGCATTGGGCCTTGAAGAAATTTGCCCCCACCCCTTCTCACACTTAGCAGCTCTGCTTTCAATACAGAATAACAAGTCTCCTCATGTAGAGGCCACAATACTAGAGTAATTTTTCATCGGATTTAGAAGTGATCCGGAATCACCTAAGAATTCGAAAGATTGTTATACGTAATTCTCAGGAGATCTTTATCTCGTTACAGTTGATGACTAGACTATCTCATTTGACAATAACCCACAAAACACTATGATAACAGTGATAGATACAACATAGCGATGGAATTGCGAAGGTTATTTTCATTCTAAACTACCATCAAGTTTATTACGTATTCTATTCTCCTCAAACCCACTGGTGTAACGAGGACAAAATGGATATCTTCTCATATGCGTAGGAGTTGCAGGAAGGGAAAGCATCCCTAACAGCTTGACAGAAACCCCTTTCATTTGGGCAGCCATTTTTGAAAGAGCAATACCGTAAATCCTCGACTTAGACCTCTGGAAGCTTATCTATTCTTTGGAATTTTGCATGGGGCTTATTCAAGGTGTGCTTAAAAATTTTTTTCTAGCATTTCATCATATTCCAGTTAAGTTCTTTCTACCGATAAACCATTTCTTTGACGCTAGAAACACAAGCAATAGGATATTGTACAATTACATATGATTCTTTGTAACTTAATGACTGCTTTTTCTTTCTCAAACAGCTACAATCACATCCTTGGTTGGGGTTCACTGATAGTTTATAACTCTAGGGAGGGGCTTTTTCAAATGGGCTCTTTCGAGAGGGGCCAAATCAAGGATTTACGGTAACAAATGTTCACATTGCATTTCAACCCCTCTTTGCTCTCTCAGATAGAGATTGTATAACCCCCCTAAAATTTAAAGTTCTCCTACATCCGCACTTTCTTCTTTCTTTCTTTCTTTCTTTACATTTTCTTTCAATACCAAAAAAGAAACATGTGCCATGCTGTCTTTCGGTTCGATTATTTTTTCTTGCGTTATTTTTGGGAAGTATTCAACACGAAAGGGCCACTTCCTATTCGTCTCCTCATATCAATACAATTCCCCTATTCTTACAGCACCAGGCATGCGCGTGTTCCGGATGATAGCCAATATTTATCTGATTTCCTATTCATAAATTCCCTGATGTTTGTGGAAAAGGTGTTGGTGCCGTTTATTTGCTAACCTTGATTTACCAGAATACTTTGCTAGTATTACGCCATGAGGACGACGTTGAGTCAACACAGTCAATTAGATCAAACTACACGCCCTTTTTTGTAAGAACCTAGGATCAGTCCCTAGTACTAACAGTTTCTTAATTTGACGTCATAATTTTAGTATTCTAGTAGAGATGGTGGTGGTTTCTTCATAGCTTCTTAACAGAGTAAAGGTGGTGGTTTTAGATGGTGGTGGGAAAAAGAGACAGGCAGATTTAGAAATGATGGCACAAAATAAAAGCACATGGCTAAACCTGACTCGGCTCGCTATGTCTTCATAGGAGACGGAGAAGCGTACTAGAGAGAGAGTGAGAGAGACCAAAAGTTTCTGAATTAGTTTCTTATTTTGGGGACGGAAACTCCAACTTTTGAAAGGCGAGCACTTCTGGATGGATATAAACGCTCATCATCACGCAAAATGTCCAAAAGATCAAAATCACAAGTTACAAACTTTTCACAACAAACATAATACTAATTAAAGAATGGAAGCAAGTCAATGTACTCTTCTTAAGACAAATTGATATCATACAGTTTCTTAATATCTATTGAGCATAGTACTATACTCTCTTAATTTTTTGACCATACTCGTTTCTTATAAATCAGTTTCTTATTAAAAACTGTGTAATTCCGTTTTAACCAGAGAGGGGGTGAAGATGCATAACCTAAATTTCTGAATAGGAAGCTAAGAGACGACCCCTTACAATACCAATTAGGATTCATGCATTTTTAGTCTAAATTATTAATAATATACAGGTGTTTTCATAAGAAAATCATTATTTTGTCTGAACCTCAATTTTCTTAACTTTTCCCGAAATTGAGCCTGAGATTTTCTTAAATTTTTCTTAACTTTTACTGAAATAAACTGGCTAGAGTGGTTTACACTTTCGTTAATAATATTGTATACTTGAATTTGAATTCCATCTTTAACATTTTGAATGCAATAACGACGAAATACCGATTTTTGGCCTATAAAAACGCTTAATTTTGGAAATTGAGCCTCGGGATTTTCTTACGATTTTCTTAAGATTTTGACGATTTGAGCCTCATTTTCTTATAAACTTACTTTTTTCTTATAAAAAGAAAACGTGTATGCTTACAGCGCTCAGTTTACAATGTATAACGCATTATGCAAATCCCCGCGATGAAAATCCATCTAAACTACTAAGGATTTTAATTATGGGTTCAACGACTGTTCACTTGGTATGAAAACAGTAATAAATCCATGCTGTAACTGTTGATGTCAAGATCTAAGATGAGGGGAATTTACAAGGCCACTACTATGTGCCTAAGTTCAATTCTTGGAAATTTCTCCAACCTCCCGCTCTTATTAAGACTTCCTGTTTACTAGTTTTCGTGATTTTGTTTTTGTGTCAAAAATCTTCAAAATGTGTTCGAAACAGATATTTTGACCAAATCTTCCTGTCCATCAGCAATACTTTTGTGTTCTATACATTCTACCGGTCATAATCTCCTAATTTTTGAGTAGAAAGCGTCATAGTAGTGTTATCTTTTTTCAAAGCATTTATTCCACACTCCTTCCCTCATTCCGACCCCACCCTTGCAGTAGACACTCCAGAGTATTTTCCAAGGATAGGGGTGGGCCATAAGGAGAATTCGTGAGGATTATGCCCATTTCCCTCTAGAAGCAGGAGCCGAGGGACAGATCACTGACTTTTTTGCACACCTCGCTCAAAGTCACAAAAAATCACGAAATCACAATCAAAACATCACAAGAAAATCACAGAAAAATCACACTGTTTTTTTAAAATCTCGTATACCTTTTCAGGTAGTGATTTGCCCCTCGGCGGGAACATTGCAATTTGAGTGCTTGTCAATGTTTTTCGAAGCAAAGACACTACAGTTGTAAAGATTTTGCAGATTCTAGTGTCAAATAACGTTAGAAAACCAACAGAAAGTAGTTTGAAAACGTTTTCACACCACTAAACTCCACTGGAAAGGCCTCTTTTAGTACGTAAACCTTCCTTTTTTAGGCTTTGGTTTTCTTTCCAAAAGCTAGGCTTGCATAGCCTAAAAAAGAATAACGTTTTCTTGCTGAAATCTTGGTTGACCAAACAATATCGTTTATTTCCTCTCGTTAGTTTTCGAACTACTGGGAGAGTCCTCCTTTAAACAATTCCATTTCTCATGTAGATTGGACAGTTTTACATATCATGTATTGAAAGTTGTGTATTGTGTATTATTGTGTCTTTTTATGCTATATACTGAAAGTTATTTAGTATAATTTATTGTGTAATTAATGGAATTTTGCATTAAAAACTGAATGATGATCTGCTGAAATCAAGGCTGAGAACTTACTTGTCATTTCTAGTCAATCTCTTAACTTAGTTGAAAAAGCAAGACACGAAGGACGTAATGGAAAAGTGAGTAATCACACCTGATTCAAGTTTCTATATCCCATCAATTCAGTCCTTGAAAAATTCCAAACGACAGGCTGTAAGAAAACACCAGTGTAATACAGCACTTGAACTATACGAGTAGCGAAAACCAAATATCCTCAACACAAGCAAGCACAATCTTTTGATTTCAGTTTGAGCTACATGGCTTACTCAAATTGTCTAGGGGAATCGTGGGAATTCCCTATTAAATCAGCCATTTTGTAAACTAGTGTCATAGTTTTCTTGCGGTACCTCGGACGGAAGTTGGAAACCTCGAATCGAAATTTAAAAGGCTTGTTGCAATGCACGTAAATCAAATGTTATCCAAAACTAATAAACACTGATTTTTAATACAGATTTACAATAAAGGACAGATGGCAAGGGGAAGAAATCCCTGTATCTTCATACATTTTTACATATGCAAGTTCATTTTGGCCTTCCGATCTCAAGAGGAAACCTTTTTCGGGGCGGAGCCCCAAGAAAATCTTTGAAAGCCAGTCCCTTTACTTTAGCAATACATGTGACCAAAGCCCTTTTATCATATCAAAATTGTATTGAAAAAGCACGAAAAAGTAGCAGTTATTGAAAGGAAGTAGAGCATGTTTGTAGCTTGCTGGCAGTAAATATTGCATCACTTACGTACAGTTTTTGTGGAAATGTGGAAAATATATGGCAACGTGCCCGTACAAATGGAGTTTGAAGGTTTGCAAACCCTGAATGAGGGCTTCCTTATTACTACCAGAAACACAACTTGGGTATTATAGCAGTTTTTAACTCTGATAGCCTACGGGGACGCCTGTGCATACCTAGGGAAGGGGGGCAAGGCCTCCTCTGTGGGCACATCGATGTATATGTATGTTCCTCCACAGGGGTAGATTTTGGTATTCAAGATTTTTCTAGAAGAACAATGCTTAGCATCTTGGTTTCCTAGTAGTACAATGTTAATTTGGGGGTCTGGACTTGCCCCTAGAAAACTTTTTATGAACCATACTATCTACAATGCCGGAAAATGCCCTTCTCGAAGATAGGAGAGATGGAGAGAGTTCAGTACGAGGGGCAATTCTTGCCTCTCCTGCCCCCCACGGATGAAGGCAGAGGCGGCAGCTGCCCCTCCTGCCCCCAGCGTAAGCGTCCCTGCTTATAACCTGGTAGCCTTGTCCACAAGTTGCTCGGCAACTTTTCGACAACTTTAGGCTTTTCTAGTAACTTTCAGCTTGTTGAGCAACTTTCAGCTTGTTGAGCAACTTTCTGTGCATAGGGCAACTTCTAAGTTTCTGTGTCTCGATAGTCACAGTCATGCTTCTGCTACGAGTGAAACAATAAAAGGGTGTAGAATATAGCTTTTTTTGAGAATATATTTGTCCTCTCTTTTAGTTTTACTGTTAGGTAGCACATGTTTCTATGAAAAGTGTCTCTAAGAAACAAAAGGCTAAAATAAAGCAACAATTAAGAAACTTTTAAGACATACAGGCAGGTTGAGCTTCAAATGTTAACTGGAAAAACTGTGCTTGTAAGTAAGATTTTGAAAAAAACGTTTATTTTAGTCCAAAATTTATCGAGTAGTTTACCATTCAGTGAATATGGGCGTGGTTGAGATATAAATTGGCAACTTTCTTGAAAAGGAGCAACTTTTCAGACAATTTCGAGCAACTTGTGGACAGGGCTCATCTGGTTCTAGTTGCTGCAATCTTCATTCAAAGATCTCATTTGCAATTGAAATATTTCTCAATATAAACATTTGTGCGGACAGACATGCTTTTTACACGTAAAAATATTATTATTATTATTGCAATGATAATTCCATTCAGCTTCGGACGGTGGTCCATTCAGCAATTTGGTTACAAAGGGCCGTCCATAAATGAAATTACCCGTTCTCTGATAAATATTTACTCGCCTTCCTCTACAAATCTTTATTCTGCAACGAAAGCTTATAAATATTTATCCAGATAAATTTCTTAAATGTAAACGCATTTGTCCATGTAGATTTTTATGATGTTATGAGAGAGGATTTGGCGCGCTTTTTGACTTGAAGAGACAATATGTGTGGTTAATCGAAAGAACACTACCTCGATTTCTTTAGTGTAAACGGATAAATATTTATCCGCTGTAGTGTACGCGCAACTTATCCGCTCGAATGTTTATACATATACGTATTTATTCAGATAAAAACGTCTTTTAGTGTAAACAATATACACAGATTTATGATATATCCGTTTTATAAATATATAAATGAAATTTGAGCATTAAGCGAATAAATGAAATTTAAATCTGTCAAACAACGGAACTCTGTTTTTGAAATGGAAATTGTAAACTTCCAAAATTTTAAGCTTCTTATTGTTTCAGTCTAGAGCTGTCTATCTCAGCCGTTGATGCCACTGCTGTCAGACCGTACCACAGAATTCTTCTCTCTGCTTACCATTATTACCATTGGTAAGTGAATCCTGGTCTTCAAGCGTTCTCCTCAGTGTCATCTCTCAAGGGCAGATGCAGAGCTGGACATTGGGCGCCTTGGCCCCATTTTACTGTCTTTTTCGTGTGCCAAGTTATTTAATACAAATTTATGCTGTAGGAATACTACCGTTTGGGAGGGGCTATGACCCCATGGCCCCCGCTAGACCCAACCCCTGTCACCTCTCCATCTCCTTTTAGGTCTTCCTCTCTTCCTTCCTCCTTCTCTAGGTGACCAATCTGTTGTACTTGAAGAACAAGGACCACGATGAGAATCATAGTCAATGAATCAGATACTACCAGTGACAAATCCTTTCATTAGACTTTCTGTTGTACTTTACATGCAACATGCCCTATCCGCCGTTTTTTCATGCTGACGTTCTTTTATAAGAAACTGTTTTATAAGAAACGATTACAAGGCCCATCAAACAATTTAGAAACTCTTGTGCTTTGCTCAAGAAAAATTAAGAAACTGTACAATATCAATTTGTTTAAAACAGAGTACGCTGACTTGCTTCCACTCGTTAATTTGTACGATTTTTGCTTGAAAAAACTTTAACTTATTAGATTTGATTGGATATTTTCCCTGACGTTCGGCAGTTATATCCACCCAGAAGTGTTCGGCTTTCAAACAGTAAGGTGAGCTTCTGTCTCGAAAATAAGAAAATAATTAAGAAACATTTAGCACTAGAATGGCAAAATTTTTGCGTCAAATTAAGAAACTTTTAGTACTATGTGCCGATCTAAGTTTCTTATAAAAATTCGTGTAGTTTGTTCTCTTGGCATTTTTGAAGTTCCGTGGCACAGCAACATAGCTCACTGATAATGGAAAGAGTACACTTTTTCCTTAAAACTACATGTTGATTCTCTCATGAAAAAGTAGGCTGTACGGAAGCATTGCTCAATGTTGCCGAATAACCGAATAGTGAAATCAAAAGATATGGACAGCCCTACTATAAATTCGCTTCTTGTTTTCGGGGCTGGTCAATAATTACGTCACGCTAAAATTGCTAAGTCCCGCTCACATAAAACATTGGTACTAACAATGATGCTTGTAGACGAGAGGGCCTAAGGCCTTAACTGTAAGCAAATTTCAATCGATGAATTGACACCGTTTATCATCCCCACCCAATAAGCGTTACATGCTTTTTATTTTATAAGGAACCTAGCTCAAGGACAGTTCTAACAGTTCCTTATCTTTGGACCTCTTTTTATCAAATTCTAGTACTACAAGCTCCTTAATAGTTCCGAACATTTCGTTGCATATATAGTACCATAAAACCGGTTCAAACATAAAGAAAAAATCAACATTCTGAATTTTACTTTTTATTATGGCTAGAACTCAAGATGAAAAGCACAAATAAGGAGGGAAAAAAGTGTCATAAATGTATCTATGTAAGTTGCGGTTGTAAATGAATGGAACCGACTTCCTAATTCTTGATTATTTGCAGTTATAAAAATTTTTGGAATTGATAAGTTCCTAGGGTTCTTCTCCATTAGTAGTATAAGTTCCTTAAATATTTTAGCCGTCTACATGTAGGTTCCATATAAAGTGGTTTCTTATAAAATAAAAAGCATGTATTCTACAATACTGTTAAATTCTTCCACTTAAACTACGTCATGCTTATCTATCAGCAAAGATTCACCAGCCAGGATTGATAAAACGATTATTACTTTTGTATCAGGCTTTAGATTCCTATCTTCTAATCTCGTATAACAAGTTTCTGTTAATTTTCAGTAGATTATTGGACAAGATTAGCTGTCTGTGATATAGCATTACTAATTTAGTACATTAGAGTGCTAATCTTGTTGGAGAAGTAGAACAAGAGAATTTGCTTCACAATGACGACATTAGTGCGGACGCGTAACTGCAGTTGGCCAGGGACGTAACTTCAATGGATTTTGGGGGGAGAGAGAGTCAGAGGGTGCTTTGTAGTAAACGTACACCAATGGCCTTGGATCCAATAAATTTCCCTGTAGAAATGCATTGTACTACTGTTTTTGCCCTGCGGAATGGCTAATGCTCGAGGTGAGGGGTGCCTCACCCCATACCCCCTTAAGTTTCGTCCCTGCAGTTGAAATAGGGGGCAATACCCCCAAATTGAAAAATTGTGCATGATTTTGCCCCCCTCAACAGAATGATTAACCTGGAGATTAACTTAAAAAAATAAGACTTTTTGACTCCCCAAAGTGACTGCAAAAGCAGGTTTTACCCCTCAAAGTTGCTACCTTTGATTACGTGCTTGCTTCAGTGACATTTTTTCAAGCAAAATTGGGAGGGGACAGCGGCGCTGACTTTGTCGATTATTTTTGAAGCAGTTGAGAATTTGCCGAATACACATATTAACTAAAAATAAAAATAATTTAAAGACAATGAAGTGGCTTTCCCATAAAAAGTGGTTTCACAAACACATATATTTAGCCTTTGGTGAACAATTATTGTCGAGAATTTGCCGAGTCGAGGACTCCTGAGGGGTACTTTGCCCCTTTTCCTCCGAATAACCTGTAGTGAACACTGGGACTGCGGAGGAGTAAGGAGCACGAGATTTCGATGTTACAGTTTTATGAGAATTTTTTATCTGGCTTGTTGATGAGAATTATTTATTTTGCTTATTGATAAGAAAGAGATATAGGGCCTTTCATTAGTGGTAATATTCTCGAGTGAATAGTGCTTAGCATTGTCTACTATAAACCATCACTGGACGACTTAGATAGGGTACATATATTTAGGGACAAATATTAGTTTGACGTTTGCATAATTTAAAAATATTACGTTTGCTCAATCAGTTATTTGATGATTGTAGTATCAAAAATAAGCTTCATTTGTAGAACTAGCTTTAACATCATTGACTATTATTTCATACTAGATAGTCAGGCACTAGAGCAACCATGGTCGTTCACACCATAATGTGGAATAACAATTTTTCAAAGAACTGGATGCATGTCAAGCTGTTAATTCATTGCTAAATTCTAACGATTCTAGTGGTTAAAACTGCTAATTAACTTTTACCACGAATTTGATGTACTGTTTAAGATGATGGCCAAAGCATGATGTGCCAGCTCTTGTTTATCGTTAGTAGTTTGTTACGTTCCTTGACCTTTGGTTCTGTGGTGAAAGGTCTGACCTCATGAAGGGGTATTAATTTTCAAAAGTCTACAGTACAAAGATGTTTATAATTAAGGCCCTGGCCAAGCCGATCTAACATTTCACCTAACATTTGTATTAGATCAGTTTCGTCAGGACCTGAGCCATATATGGAGCAACGGAATATTTTGCTGCAAGGACACTACTCCATATCCTGGCTGTTCCCTAAGCTTGTGAAGGAAAGAATTTCATTCAGTCTCCAGCACCTGCTTCTCCCGAGCACCCTGATGCTCTCAATATTAGTTGCTTGAAGGGGGGGGGGGAGAGGAGAGTCAGCAAAGTCTCTTGTGTTCACGACAAAATAGTCACATAGGTCCCTTTACTAAAGGGTTTTCAAATGATGTTCAGAAAGCTCTTCTAAATACACATGCTAGCGATAGCAGTCGAAATTGCTTTAAGTGCAAACCATCACAGAAGTCTATCCATGAATAATTGCACTATACGTTTCCAAGTGATGTTCATATTGCTTTTTTACATGAGATAAAGTTGTATTTATCCTTAGTAAAACGCAGTATAATTGATTTTGGACTTCAATTGCAGTCCATATTTTTCAAATCTATGAAAGACATAAGGCTAATTTCTCTTTTAAGATCGTCCTCCAATTTTCATGTTTAGGCTATCACTTCACAGCATTTGCAGATAAAATGTGTTTATTCAGGCTTGGGGGAAAATCAAGAAATTATTGTCACTCAGAGTTGTTTTCCATTACCAGAAGCTGTATAGGCAATGGTTCTTTATGTTTTGATTTTTTGTAAATATTGTAGAGTAGGCTTAATTTAGTTGTAACTTAGCTAGCCATTTTTGCTATTAGTCTACATTAAATAAAGTGATGATGATGATGATGATGATGATGATGATGAAGATGATGATGATGATGATGATGATGATGATGATGATGAAGATGATGATAATGATGATGATGCGTGGTGGCAAGTGGGAACAGAGAAACAGCTGCCCTTAAGTTGATAGTGGTTTATATCGCAGAGACCTGTGGCAAGCTGTCCAACCAGGCCCCATTCAGTGAAAAGCAGACTCAATGGCTCACGCTACAGCTCTGCCTAGTAACTGTTGGGGCTACAGAGTGGATTGAGTGTAGCCGACTCGATCACCTCTTTTAAACAAATGACATGCGAAAACTGACCCCAGGGTCAGTCCTAGGCCCCCTTCGGGGCCAAATGGGAAAGACAAGACAAGACAAGACAAGATGATGATGATGATGATCCTAGATACTGACCGAGGTTCCCTCTAGTAAAACCAGCGTCTCTCTTTCCGTATGTGTGCCACATTTAGCTAGAGTTTAATCATATAAACGAGCAAAGTAATGTCTGATGAAAGATTGAAAGACACTGTTTCTTCACATAAAGCCCCAGCTTCACTAAACGGATTGCTGCCGGAGAGTTTTGGTTTTCATGCCATATTGGGCTAGAACTTACACTACAACGCTGGCAATTGTTGTGAAAAGCACTCCGCTCTGGAGGTGGTATGAAAAGAACTAGTTACACTATTTCAGATAGGTTTCAGAAATTCGCAGTTTTCATGCCTTTGTGATTTTCAGGCTAGTAATTACTTTGAAATAGCGTTTTGGTTTTCAATCCGTTGCGAGCAAGTTATAACGCTGTTACTGTCATGCCACCTCCAGAGCAAAATGATTTTCACAACGATTGCATATATATAAATTTCTGCTCCAGTAAATGTGCTAAATATATTAAGAAAGCCTGAAAGCAGCTTGCAGCATTATTTGGGCAAAAGAAGCAATGTTCCGAAAAAGGATTTCATAACGATCACCAGAGCGTTGTCTACCAGGTTTCAGTGTTTTGGTGGTACAGATCGCTCAACATGAGCCTCAGTTTGCTAAAAAAGAACTCTACATATTGAAAGCATTGTTCATGTTCAGGTTCTAGGAATATCCAGACTATCTGGGGTCGACTCTATTTAATTGCAAATGTGGTCATCCTTATTAGGTAGATATGTTCAAACATGCAACAATCTAGGGGAGCAAAATGATATACATGAATGATGGGCTTATAGTGGTTGCATGAGTCAAAGTATAAATTCTTAGTCACCAAGAATCAACATAGGAAAACAAGAGGTTTAGCCTGTTCTAAAGACAGAATTTAAGATTTATTGACGCTGTAAAATATATTTCATCTTCTTTGTGGTCAGTGATCAGCAGTAAAACCGGCCAAAGAGGTTTTGAATTTCAAAACTTAGAGTTCCTGCTGTAGTGTACCAGTCCAAGAGCAAAGTCCACGAACGATGTTTTATCCACGGCTTACTGAAATGTGTAATGTTTCACTACGTGTAATACATGGGGTGCCAACAACAGATAATGTTTATCAACTCTGTAGCCAACCTTAATAAGAGTGGGTATACATAAATTTTTGTGTTTTTGGTTGTTTGAAGTTTGAGCTAATGCAACCATTGTAGTATGCATTACTTGGACATACCAGGGTATCATTGGATTGCTGACCAAATTAATCCTTGAGAAACTAAAGCTTTTCAAAAGCTCCGACGCACAGATATGTGAATGAAACTTTAAGAATGGTTTGTAACTAATACAACCACCAATATATATTTTATCTCTCCCTAAACTGCCGTGCGTTTGAGAAGCCACCGCCCCTCTTTCTCTCTGCTCGTAGGGGACTATTCCTTATTTACAGAAGGCTTGTTCCAAAGAGAAATTGGCTGAGCGTAAAAATTTTTCTTATCGAACAAGCCTGTGCAAATACATTGCAATATACTCTCAAGGTTTGGTAAGATGATTTTTTCGACAAGAAATCATCTCTGTTCAGTACCAACCCCTCTATATGTAACAAAGCATATTTTAACTGTATGACTGATCGACCAAATGTCGCGCAGTAAGTGGAAATTTTTAATACTGGGCAACAAGACTAGAGGAAAATTCACAAGCAGCACAAACATCAAATTGACAATGAAGCTAGTTAGCTGGAGTTTCTATTGCCTCCAACATCATTAACTAGCAAAGAGTCAATTGTTACGACAGGACACTATAAGCAAGGGATTCTTGGACTTCATCCGGTCAGCAAAGTTCTTGAGCCTTAAATATATTTTACCAGGCGCTACGTTTTCAACACATTGTCCAGGGACGCTCGAGAGGGGAGCAAAGAGGAGCAAACGCCCCCTTGGCTTTCCATTGGGGAGCGGGGGGAGCAAATGCCTTTTATCAAATGAATCTCTTTGGACATTGATATGATACAACGGAGAATAATTAAGCTATATGAACAAGCAAAATATGATTGTAAGAGTGAACTGTTTGCACAACTGCATGAAATATAGTTCCTGCTAACGGATCAGGTGCCTATGCTAGGCTGTATCCCATGGAGTTTCCCATCAGGGACGATAATTGCTGGGAGGTGTGGGGGTTGTGACACCCCGTACTAACAGATTAAACAGCATAGTCTGCAGGACAGTTGAATGTATTTGCAGGGAAATAATGATATCAAAGGGCCTTACGGCACATAAATTTCAGTGCATATTCCAGTTTAGAATATCCTTCCTTCAGTGCTATGGTGTAAGATTTCGGACGGGTCAATGTAACTGTTGCTCTTTTGTTTCCAGGTTGAAGGATCAGTTTTCCATCTGGGCACAGAGATCAATAATGATAGCACTTTTTGTCCCATGTTCCAAAGGGGCATTTTTCGAAATTCTAGAGGGTGCGGCCCTGACAAATTTTTCTGGGGCCAAGCCCAAAGACCCCATCTTTCTCTCTCTCCCCTTCCACAATAGTCCTTTGTTATGTGGTGCAATAGTGGCTTTACATGCCTCCATTTTCAGGACCGTTAGGGGATTCTGTCAATAGTGAATTTATACCTGCCATTATACCTAGGATAAAATTTTTCATACTTGGTAGAGACGATGTTGTACCTTACGCTTACTACTGCGGCAATGGTATTCTTCTAAATCTGCTGTCAAAATATGGATGTAATTTTCGCAAGGCAATATCCAATGTTGCAGGGCAACTCAAACTTTTCACGGTTTTATTCGATGCAGAAAAGTCAGAAATACAAGTTCTTCCTTCTCAGCATAAAGTTAAACGGTGAACACAACCTTATTTTGCAAGAAAGTGTTCTCTGGGCAAACCCCTAGACTCACAACTCTACCTATCTGACTAGGCTTCAAATAAATCCCCTTTATAAATCCTATAGCACTCTTTTTAAATGGGTTACAAGTAGTTATTGTGAATATGAATACAATGAATGAAACGGATTTACCATCGTCGACTGTTTGTAGTTATAAATTTAGGAAGCTGGAAAAATCTGTAAGAATTTATCTTCTGTGCTATAAGTTTCTTAAATGTGTAGTCTTATACATGCTGGTTCCATATAGCGTGTTTCCTTATAGAAGCACACACCTTTCTTTATTTTATCTGCAATGGGCTCTGTCATCCAGTGAAATTTTCTTAAAAAATGCTATGTTCTGTAATGAGTCCCTATTTACATTTTCAACAGTTGCCATGGCTTAAAAGATGGTACAATCAGCTCTATAAAACACAATCAATGCGAAAAATTGTACATTTGCTAACCACATGTAGCTGCTTGGGCTACATTACAAATTCACTGTGACTAGAAAGGTTACAGTCATAAGGAAAGATGTCCTGGGTATGATTCGAAACGGTGCCTATTTTAAGGAAATTTTCCAAGATCACACTGTGCTCACATGAAGGTTGACCACACCACATCCTTCATATAATCAAAAATTTCATGTAGAGCTTTTCGTTGCTTAATGCCACATTGAAACATATGTGTTGCTGTTCTTGAATAATTTTATAAGATTAATAATAATTAATCTTGAACATAAATATAACAAGGAGCAAAAAGACTTCTGCAAAACAAGAAAGGTATGAAAGTAAGAAAGTTGACCATACTTTTAACTTTCCAAGACCTTACTCAAGATGTTCAAGACCAAATAGTGTTACCAAGGCCACTCTGAAATAAGCTCTGATTCGAAATCAAAAGCGTTCGATCCGGTTCAATCCAGATCCTCAGTTCGAAACATACCTTTCACTGTAAATGTGTTCTCATAGTGAAGCACAACTGATGATGATGTACTGTAATATGGAAAGAGGTGTCATTGTAATATCTTGCAATGGATGCAATCGTGGTTTGAAGGCGTTGGGAAGTAATGCAGCCCGAAGTTAACATCACTAAAGGTTTACCGCTACACCTCCGTCTTGATATCCTAAGGTAGAGTCGAAGGGCAACCCGGAATAACCCCGTTGCTCTTCCTAAAATTTTGGCCTTCTTTGTTATGCTATGTTAACTAACATGTTTGGTCTACCAGATATTGCTACCTAGTGAAACAAAATGTTGACAAATTTTGGGTTATGCTTCCTAAAATCTTACGACTACATCACTACTGATATCCTCCTATTTTTTGTACATGTCTTCAATACAACTTCATAATACTTCCTATTGCGGTACATTTGTTATTTTTTGTGATATCGAAGCTTAATTTTCTTTATGTAATATTGAATTTGTATATTTAGTTTCAAGTATAGCTGAATGGATATTGTGGGTAAATAAGATTAACTGAAAATACAAATTAAAAATCACGTACGTACAACACCCCAGTTTAGATAAACTGCCATTTAACGTAACCAAGGATCTTTTATTTGAATGTGAGAATGGTGCAAGGGAGTGGGTATGGGGTCTAGAAACCCCACCTTCTTGAAGAATAATACCCCATCTTTGGGCGAGCGATAGATATGGCCTTGCTGGGGGAAATGGTCGTTCTCTCCATAGCCCTTAGTGACTTAGAGAGAAAAGTCGAGCAAAGAATCGAGTCGTTTGGCTACACTTGCTCGACTACGCTCAACCACCACTCCACTTTAAGATCAAATGCTGAGGAAAAAAGCGAGTGAAAAATCGAATCGTTTGGCCAGGGCCTTTCGACTACGAAGTACACGTTTTCTTAAGAAAGCATGGATTTGTGAAGCCTAAGAACATTTTTAGATAAAGTTGGTTGCTCTCCAGCAGTTTGCCTAGTCATCATTTTCCACTACTGCACATGCGCAAAACATTGGAACTCAAAAATTTTTGCTAAGGAAATAACTTTGGATACTGAAGCGCATAAAACAAAAATTTGTTGTCGAGAAAGATAGCTGAGGTAGCCCCGAATACGATATACGAAAATGGTAAACGGTATTTTATCTCGTTAGGTCCTGTGTCGTTCACCAGCTTGCTCCAGGGCACTTAATTATATTTAAGGCTGCTTCATTAGCGAGCGGATCATTACGATTCCCAAACCATAAAATATCTTCTCAGGTTTTATGCGACACAATAATAAGCGGAATAACAAGGTCCAACTTCAGAACAAATATCTTGGTAAGGTGATGCTCACTGCTAACCAACAAGAATTCAAGTCATGACACAAACAAGCTCTTAAATATTTGTCAAAAGTGTTTCCATAGTGAACTGGCCTATAGCTTTGCAAAACACCGGCATATGACGTGTTACATGCTTACTTCCCTCCCATCGTTTATACGCTGCTAGTTTGAGAAAAAAGTGACGCTTTCCTATATTGTTATTGCCGTAATGCCTCGATTAAGCGCCCTCCTCGATTAAGTGCTCCTCGATTAAGCGCCTACCCTATGTAGAAAAATAATGAAAGCGCCCACCCTCGAAAAAAGTCCATTGCCCTGCCGTAAAAAGCAGGGCTTATCAACATGTTAAAGACATTTGTTCTGACGCTTAATTGTGGAATAGAGGAAGGTAAGTCAACAGAGATAAAATAATAGTCTATTTTAGCTTCCCAAAATCTCAATGTCAATGATTTTGTCCTTTCTTCAAGCTTTTTGCACCAAAACCCCTGTAGATTTATTGTCATTTGTCACTGCTTTGTACATGGCAAACCCCATGCCAACTTTTTGCTTTTATTTGCCAACAACTTTGGTCCTCAAGACTTTCTTTTTTCGCTATCTATTGTTTTTCATTTTATTTGAATTGCTCTGAGAACCACTTGAATTAATAAGCGCCCCCTCGTATAAGCGCCCTTTCGAATTAACGTCCGGACGCTTAATCGAAACAATACCTACGCGACGAAGCTGTTGTGGGTTCTTTAGCCGAAGAATCAAGTTACTTGGGAAATAACAGAAGCCAACCCATGTTTGAACTCTTGAATTTCTCTTTGATTCTTGCCTATTTTGCATGACCAAAGTCTGTAATCAAAGGATCCATGCTATTTCTAAGTAGCATGGACAAGAAATTTTGTCAGATAAATTTTTGGAAGATAAATATCTTGGAACCAAACTTGAGGCAACTTTTCAGAATTTCATCAAAATAAAACTTCATCGTGGCTACTGCAATATCCTCATTCAGTTATACATACAGTCTTCTAAGCATTCAGCCTGATATTCAATCCCATAGGCGCCGAATGTTTTGGGATTTTATAGGTTGAGCCATTCTTCCGACAGCTTCATGATGCAGAACGAAATTGCAGTAAAATCGTTAAAGTTGTGTGCCTTCTCACTTAATGCGAAGGTATATCTAAAGGTGCATCTTGCATTTGCGAGTCTCCATTCTCTGAATTTGATAGGAAAGTTTATAAACGGCCAAATAATTTCTTTATTTTCAAACTTGTTGAAGCCAAACAATTCATCTTGACAAGTTTTCGTCTTATATAAAATTTAGTCAAAGAAGATCGAAACAAATGTCCGAAGTTTTGTCAAGACGAAGTTTTTCTTATTAATATATCTGACCTCGATATTTTCATTTTCATTTCATTTAATATATTTAAGGAGGGACACCCTTCAGTAATGAAGCTGATTTCCAAGGGACCCTCCAAATATAGTGCACGCTTTTTCCACAAGAAGCCAGTTTACAAGTAACCTATTACCAGAGGTGATCGGAGTCCAAAATTTTTTACTCGGAATCCAATTCTGCTTTGAAAAAATTAACTCCTGATTCTGCTCCTTTTTAAGTGCAAGTTTTGAACTCCGACTCTTTTTCACAGTGCGAGGCTACTCAGCTTTCTGATTTCTTGTGGACAACTTTCGGCTGTGACAAACTCAAGTTAATAGCAAAATATTTCGTAAATAACTTGCACTTTCTTTTATTTGCTTTCCCTTATTAGGCTGTTGTAGATAAACGTGACTATGAATTCTGCTGTAAGTTAAGTTTACTTTACTTGACTTCGATACAAGTGAAGTGTGAAATCTTGCATTTGAAAAGTATATCCAGATAACTTGCCCCGTTGGGTTGCTCTTTGCGTCCTCTCGGCCTGGTCTAAATAGCTTGATGATCAACTTGGTGGATGTCGACTCGCGCTGCCAGACGTAAGCCACAAAACTGTTACAATGACTTAAATATGATGTTATTACGTAGCCAGAGAATGTATGTTAAATTTAATTTTACCCACTTTTTCGCAACGGAAGCAAAGTTCGATTTAAAACTGAAACTGCCTTAGGGAGCTGTCATTTTTAATACTGGGTACAGGGGTGGAAGAATGTTTGGAGGGGTGTCAACTTTATTATCCTTGTTTCAATGGGCTGCCAAATTTATCTACCAATTCATGATGGGGTAGTAAAATTTTAGAAAAATTCCCACCATAGTTATTATTTACATGCTAAGTGCAGAATGTTTTTTTTTCTAAAAAAATGTGTATAGAAATGCTTTCCTTTTCAAATAAAAAATTTGTGGGTAAAAAGTTATGTAAAATAATTAGTTAGTGTTCTTTGTTTCTTTGATTCCCTTTTACTTCTCCATTTTCCTTTCTTTGATATCCAGATAACATTTTTGGCAATTTCAAGCTTTAGATCCAAATTGAGTGACACAAGTAGAAATATTCTTGGGTTATGAAATTTTTCCAGTACTTGAAAATGTGGCATCACATTTTATGGAATATAATGAACGGGGCACGTAACTTTTTAGTTTATCCCAGAAATTTTTCTACCCCTATACCCACTATTAAACATGGCAGCTCCATTAACATCACTCTGGCTATGGCTCCTGCTCCGGTTTTTGTATGCAATTAAATTTCCGGCTTTTGCTCCGGCTCTGGCAAAATAGCCAACTCTGTGTCCGACTCCGGTTCCATGCTCCTGCTGTTAATTATCTCTGCCAAGTACTAGATCCCCTTAAATTTATGAAACTTTAAGAACTACAAGGAAAGAGCTAAGAAACTTTAGACCAATAGCAGAATGAAACCGTTGCCTGGCTCACCGTAAGGCTGAACGAGAATGTTTTTTGTTGTAATTATAAAAGTTTGCTTCATTCACGCTCTGTTTATTCACTGTAATTTAGGTCGATAAGTCAATGTCATCATCATCTTCTCCTCTTCTTCTTCTTCGAGGCTAATACAGCATAGCTGCCCTGTCTGCTAGGGTTTCCAGGTAACAGTAGATACCAGAATTATTTTAAAGTTTATTATTCTTGCTCATCATCATCATCATCATCATCATCATCATCATCATCATCATCATCATCATCATCATCATCATCATCATCATCATCATCATCATCAATCATCATCATCATCATCATCATCATCATCATCATCATCATCATCATCATCATCATCATCATCATCATCATCATCATCATCATCATCATATTTAACAACGAAGCCCTATTATCTACTACATAATGATGGAACAAGCGAAAATTTTTAATGCGTTAACGTCTACTAATACATAAAAAGAGACTAGAAAAACGTGAATTTACTGCTCGTCCTAGGGATCGTGCTTCGGGAGGGATGCTATTTTTTTGGGAACTCCTTCAGTTTCCCTTTTGTACATATTAATTGATGGACTTGTTCTAATTTCCAATGGGATGTTATTCCAATTCTACTCCAGAGTAAAAGGAACTATTTTTAAGAACTCTAGGTTCAACCTTGGAATGTCCAGATCTAACTGATTTCTTGTCGAGTAGCTCTATAACTAAGCCCAGGGAGCAAGTCTCCCTTTTAGACTGTTCGGGCAGAGACCGTTCACTATCTCATAGATCATTACTGCTCTGTCAAATTGTATTACATTTGAAACTGCTTAACCTAGAGTTATCTATCAAAGTTATTACTCTTTTATGTAGACGTTGAAGATGCTGGAGCTTTGTATTCGATAAATTGTCTCACAGTTCGTCACTGTATCTCAGATGACGTTCAAACAAAGCCTTATACACCTGATCAAGCTTAGACTGTGAAACTATATTCTTAAGTTTCTGCAGATACTGTTAAGAAATTTTTAGAGCGAAAAAGTGACCAAAAGCTATTAAGAACTTTTGGTATTAAGCCTTTAACAAGGCTTCATATTAAAAAGAATATGCACAGCATTGTGTAAATTGTATAGCATTCCATTGGGTACTAAAATAGAACGTTTTCCTGGATAGTTTGTAATTTTTTAGAGCATCAACTAAAACCATAATAGAGACGAGCAACCTCGTTTTCAGAGATGAAATACTTTATTACACATTTCTCGCACATGGCAGCTACATATTGGTGGCGCTCTAGCTAACCTCGCGCACTTTATAAACAATATACGGATATTGAAGCTCAACTTGACTGAAATTTAAGCATAAGGTGAAAGCACTCAGGTAGCGGTTGTGCCAGGGGAGGGCTAGAAGGGGTTAGTATGCTCCGTCGGAACATGTTAGCCCCCGTACGATGGTGAAAAACTATTTCTTTTCGGCGATTTTTGGCATTTCTAGTACCCTGAAAATCGTATTCTATCCCCCCTCATCGAAAGAGTCAGCCTTCTGTCGGAAAATTTCTGACTCCAGCCCTGTCCATAGGGTCCAGATAGACACAATTCTGTGACATTGGTGGACATATCCGGGACCTGGTGGCGTTGCTGTTGTTGTTTACTTTATTTTGAGTAGGCTTTTACAGCAAGCTCATTCAACTTATTTAGGCCTACTATGCATGCCGCATTAAGGCATGAGACCCCTAGCCGCATCCAGGCATGAGATCCCTTCCGAAAGAAGGACGTCCCTTCTGAAGGCGCGACAGAGGCATGAGAGGCGTGGTGGGATTCTTGGATATGCTGCTGATATACTTTTCCCACTTCTTGATGATACCATAGACAACATAACACTGAAGTAGAACACTTTTTTCCCAGCTTGGATTCTGAATCTCCATGTTCTAGAGAATGTGAAAGCGCTGAGATCATCTCAGTTACGTGAGAAATCTGTTTTTCACAGCCGTTGCTTTTCCATTTAGTTTTGCTAAGTTTGATCCTCTTGATTCTTATATATTTTTTTAATATTATGGCAATAAAAATGGCAGTATATGTTTTTTATAAGATATCCAGAGCTTTTCCTGACCCTCAAGTTTCTTAGGTTTTCCCGATATTCAACCTGAGATTTTCTTATAGTTTTGTTAACGTTTACTGAAGTAAACTGGTTAAAGACAATTGATCTTGAAAATGATTATAGATGTGATTATGAATTTTATTTGGGTTTCAAACAGCAATAGAAATATGAACTTGAATCTCTAATGATTTGACCCTAGTTTTTCTCTAAGATAGCTAAAAAGCAAAGAAATATTACATGATGATTTAGTCACCCTTATATATATATATATATATATATATATATATATATATATATATATATATATATATATATATATATATATATATATATATATATATATATATATATATA
>WIPJ01000174.1:456579-466664 GCA_018155075.1 Cassiopea andromeda
ACTCACTAACTCCCAAAAAATAATCCCTCATGTGTCTAGTAAAGAAAGAAGACAAAGGATCATAAAACAAACTCAAGAAAAAAAAAGTCACTTGTACGTCCCCTTGAGAGCTTGTGCGGTACATATATATATATACATATATAAATATATACATATATATATATGTATACATATATATATATATTTATCTATATCTATATATCTATATCTAAATATATTTATATTTATATATATAGAGAGGAAAGGAAGAGTGACATAATATTCAGTTTTGGACGAACTTCTTGATCCATGGCATAAACGCAGTCACTTTTGTGAAGACAGTAGCTCTGTCTAAAGCGTCACATGTTGAAGAGCCCCAGCTGACGACTCCTTGAAGTACCATCCGACCAGCCGCATTTTCACACACGAGCGGACCACCACTATCCCCATGGCAACCTGAAGTGAAAATATTTTCTGGATTTCTTGCACATAACATCGTTTTTCTGTAGAATTTCCTGTCTCGTTCTGTTCTTCTTTGACATTGATTACTATGAAGGATCTCGAGTGGGGCCTCTTGGAGAACGTTTGCGGCTGTGTCAGATATGTACATTCTTCCCCATCCTGCAAGAAACCCAGGGTTGAATTCATGAAATGCTTTACACCACAGTAAGGAAGACTGGTAATGGAGTAACTACACTTTCATAGAAGTAATGCAAGATAAAACGTGGATGTCCTACCTGTGATAAAACACTTTGTTCCAGCTGAAACCTTTTCTGTTGCTGATGGCAAGCAGGCTGGCGTAATGTATGTTGTAATAATTGCATCCTGGTCTATCTCAATCAACGCTATATCGTTACGAACTTTAGGCTTGTAGTCTGGATGAACTGTGATCTTCTTCACTCCAATTTTCTGCTCTGTTTTCTCATCGACAAGCCTGTTATGATCACCGAGCACTATCTCGTACCTCTCAACATTCCTTGAAGGAATGCAGTGAGCAGCAGTGACAACAAAACGTTCATTCACCAACGTTCCACCACATCTGAAAATGCCCTTGTACGAAATAGCAACTTGCCAAGGCCAAATTCCTTTCGTTGCTTCCTTCCCACCAATCACTCGCCCTGAGCCAACTAGCGCTTTTATTTTTGATACTCCACAAGGGTACGACTCTTAAGAAAGAGAAATATTTGCAAGGAGATGTAGCTTGAGTAGTAAGATCTACGTCAGATTTGTTAAATTCACTATAGAGCGAAGCCTGCAGCTGTCAACTTAGGAAGCTTAATTTCCTATTATCCGGGTATTTCCAGAGCTTAGAAATTTGTGAGAGCTATAATAGCATAAAGTATACAATAATTAACTTTTACTCTTAGCTTTCATGTTCTTCCTTCGATGGCAGGGTCGATATTGATTTGTTGCAAAGTACCAACACTTTGTCCATAATTCTATTATTATAATCACAGATGTTACTTCAACATATTTCGGGGTTGTCAAAGGTTTGCCCCGCGAAAACTTTCTCTCTGACGTTTTTGTTTTTTTCGTAGTAGTAGTTGATCAAATGATCCTGGGTCCAGAAAGTTGTCATGCAAAAGTACATTGCACTGTCATTTTTGCCCTGCGGAATGGCAAATTTTCAAGGTTGTGAGTTGACTTACCCCCATACCTCCTTCAGATTTGTCCCTGATTATAGCCATCATTACTTCTGTAATTGTTATCACTGTTTTTAGTACTATTTGTTTTCAATATCAGCATTTTGATTAGGTTCCATGTGTAAGCAAGACAATATTAAATACGTAGACTATTGTTGCTTACACGTTTTTTTTATAAGAAAATCATTATCTTGCCTGAGCCTCAATTTTCTTAACTTTTCCCGAAATTGAGCCTGAGATTTTCTTAAATTTTTCTTAACTTTTACTGAAATAGACTGGCTAGAGTTGTTTACACTTTCGTTGTTAGTATTGTATACTTGAATTTGAATTCCATCTTTAACATTTTGAATGCAATAACGGCGAAGTACCGACTTTTGGCCTATAAAAACACTTAATTTAGGAAATTCAGCCTCGTGATTTTCTTACGATTTTCTTAAGATTTTGACAATTTGAGCCTCATTTTCTTATAAACTTTTTTCTTTTAAAAAAACGTGTATTGCAATAATATTTTGAACATAGATCGTTAAAACGTGTGCGTCAAAAGAATATTTGATCACGTGCTTACTTTTAAGGTCACACAGTTGGCATGTCTTCTTGCAAAAGTTCTGCATTCGATCCCTCCAAGCAATCGCATCACATTTTCCTTCTCTTTTGTACTTGTTGCACGTTAACTGTTGCAGCGAATCGCTGCATTCTTTCGCTATAATAGGAAAGAGACAAGAAAGAGCATCAAAATAGAATACAAACTAAACAACTACTTGTTACTAAAATATAAGGCTACAGAAAGTACTGTGGCGAACCCTCTTGGCAGCCCGCGCCTCCACGCCTCCCATCGGCACATCCCTGACAAAAAGCAAGTATCCCCTGTCCCCCATAAAACAATGTTGTTATATACAGTGTTGACAGGTACAGAAACAGTCACTATGCCTGCAGGCACTTCTCTGACAAATAAACACTTAATTCAACATCGTTTTTAGGGGGGAGGGGATTTCAATCGTTCGACATAGATAAGAAAATCATTTTTATCAGAAATCATGCATTAATTAATTGGTGTTCCAAGGTCTTTTGGCAGAGGTTGTAGCTTTGTTTATTTTCATTATCGTTAGTGTAGTGATCATAATGGTCACCAGGAATGTCATTGAGCACTTAGAGACATGACCAGTGGCTTGCATATAAGGGCATCACTGATCACGCCCCCCACCCTTTTGTGCACACAACTGCAAGACAGTTGGTCATGCTGTAGGAGATGGATACCATTTTAAATTTCATCTTCAAATAATTTACGGCTATGTTTCATTACCAGATAGTTAGACACAATATTGAATACAAAATTCTTCGATGAAATTATTAACTACCATACAGACCTATACACAAACCACAACTCTTCCTACAGTTTTTTTGCATATAGACGAGCATCTTTCGATCATTACTTTCACACTGACCATCCTGCTTATGATAGTAACAGCTGAGTGACTTGTCGATGCATGGTGGTGGCGCTGTCGGAGAACAAAAGCAAGTGTACAGCCCTGTTTAAACGATCCAACATTTCACCCAACATTTGCCTAACATTGATGTTGGGTGAAATGTTGGATCGTTTGAGCACCATGTTGGGTTACAAACCACAACTCTTCCTACAACTCTTCCTACGTATGCACACGCAGCATGGTGTTCAAACGATCCAACATTTCACCCAACATCAATGCTGGGCAAATGTTGGGTGAAATGTTGGATCGTTTAAACAGGGCTTAATAATTGCCATTCGATTTCTTCATCAGCAAGACAAGATACGATTTATTGCCAATCTACGCTTGCAAGATAATTGTGAGACTGCATTAGAATTGCAGCTTGTTTCTCAGCTGACTGAAGGCCATATTTCTTTCTAAGATTGTTTCTGAGCAGTGCTCAAAAGAGTATATTTACTCCCATGAACTCACCATCATGTGGAAAATATTTGAATTTCTGAT
Source organism: Cassiopea andromeda (assembly GCA_018155075.1). NCBI lineage: Eukaryota > Metazoa > Cnidaria > Scyphozoa > Rhizostomeae > Cassiopeidae > Cassiopea > Cassiopea andromeda. Next base: position 460,166 of record WIPJ01000174.1, read on the forward strand.
ACTTTAAATACATTCGTAAATTAAATAGTTCTGCAAGAAACCCATTTCTGGGAAGCACAAAATTTCAAGACTTTCATTGTACAATACAAAAATAGCTCAGAAAAACTGCAGGTTTTTTATGTCTGTTACATAGTTTCGTAAGCTAGAGTAAGGAAATTTCTGTCATTAAAGAATGCTTGGCGCATACTAGTTATTTTGGAGTTGAAAATTCACAACCCTAACCTGAGCAACGGGCATAAGAGGAATTAAATTTAGGGGCTATAGATTTTAGGTTGAAAAAGCAAAAAGATCTTGTACAAATTGAAATTCCTCTGAAAAAAAGACTCTAGAGCTTTCATAATTTTCTCAATTAAACCTAGCCCTACAGTACTGATTTCTGAAAGTCTGTCAGTGAAGCTTTATATTGATTTACACGTGTAGAGTGAATTGACTTATAGAAGAATTTGGCTGATTCATCTTCGTGAAGGGTCGCATGCATCTATGTATCAATTCCACTACTATTTAATTTTTCTCTAATTCATGCAGCAACTCATTTATTTAATCAATCAATCAATAAATAAATCAATCATGAAATGCAATGTACTGTTTTATTATATCACAGCAAATTTCCTTTGCTTGGGCCTATCTACACATACCAGTTTTCATCAATACCTTGCTTTACCTAACCTAACCCTTCCTATCCAGTCCAGGAATGTTTGTTTCAACGTTTTGTATACTTCGTGGAAACATTTATGTGTAAAAATGAAACAACAAATGAGCCAAATGAAAATTGTACGAATGAAAAACAGGCACTAAAGTATGAATACAAGATTTAACCTGTGCAAAATTTTACGAGATTTTATCTGCTAATTTGCCAAGATAACAAAATTGCACTGTATCTATTCTAATAATAATGACTGAATTGTCAAGTACGCTCAAAATTTTTCCTTCTAATTTACCTGGACACAGACCACATGATTTCTTGCAGTACTTATGCATGAAATTCTTGACACGGGCAAGTGGGTAGTTGCAGTAGCCTTTCGATTTTCCTGTGGGACAATAGTTGCTGATATCTCGACACTCCTCTGAACTTTGCACGAAGTTTGCAGGAGCTGAAAGAAAATAGTTATTTCAAATATTGAGCTTTGAAGATCTTCAATACGAGCAAAATAACATTCAAATTCTAGCCATCACAATGTTTCAAGCATGTCGCACAGGGAGGCGAGTATGTAGTAAGCTGTTGCTACCCCATTTTTGAAAAATCAAGATTGTGAGTGTAATTGACTCTGAAGAAATTGTAAATGTAGTGGAAAATTGAAAGTGGACAGGCTAGCAGCTCTTAGTTTAAACTTTCATTACTTCTAAACAAGTACAAGACCATTGATGAGTAATACTTAAAAAGCGTTAAGTGATTTGCTTCAGCATGTCTCTTAAGGCTCGTAGGCCATCTTCAAATTGTCAGGCTACCTACCTGACAAACTGTAAATTGCTTTGGTAACTTCTCTTTATACGTCAGAATGGCTAGCAATAAATATACGTTTCCTCTAACCTAGCACTATTTCTATTTGGAACTATTGAAAAAAGGTCTATAAAATTTGCTTATTTTTGCTATATTCTCCTAGGGAACTGAGAGTTTGGTGCACTTATGCCATACTATCTGAGGTGAGAGCATTTGAAGGCTGAAATGCCAAGGATAATAAAAAATTGATACATACGTGGTATCAATTCAGACATAAATATTGCTGATGTCATACGAAGTGCTATGAAGCAAACAGTTAAAGCGGTACAAGCATTGAATTTCTTCATCATGTTGTCTAGACATGAGAAAAAATTAAATTATTTGAAATATTACTACACTGTCTCTATGAACTCATAAATCATTACTTCAAATTAAGCCATTTACAGTTATAATCATCACTTCTTTCTCTCTTCTTGTGCCTTGTATTCCCTCGTGCTTGAGAATCAAGTCATCGATATATAAGCTGTATTGAGTGGTTGTGTAATTCATTCTACCTTCGCGAACTCTAAATCTACGAGTAATCTAAACAACTAATGAAAATATTCAACATACAATAAAAACTGAGTTTGAGATAAGCTGTAGTAATTTTACATTTTATGGTAGCATTTTAGCCCCGTAGGTATACTTACGAGAAAAATCTATAAATTTGCTCCTTCCTTAGACCTGTATTGTTGTTACTGAATGCACGACTTGATTGGATCACGAATTTATACCACTTTCAGACAATCCTACCACAGCAGGCGCTAGTGCGTGTTTGATGTTATTTTGTTTCAGCAACTTACCATTCAATTTTTTTTAATAAACTCTCCGAGATTCTGCTCATTAAGGCATCCAATCAACGCTGAGCATGCCACATCTGGCATTACTACAGTGAATGGTGCACACAGAGAACAGGATGCAGAAATGCTTATTGTATACAGAAGGTTCACAATTGTGAATCTAAGGGGGCCATTTGTGGTAACTCATGGCTTGCATAGTGATGGTTTGCATGGAAAGGCAAGTTTGACCAAATCAGTGACAGTAGTAGACAGTTTAGATGGGATATGCCAAAAGTATTGCGCATCAAACATATTGTGTGTTTTGTTGGCTTGCATCGAAGCCACAGTTGCTAGAGAAGGACACTGTACTTTCTTAGGTTGTAAGGAAGATGTGAATTTATGTTATTCGTGAGGTATATCAACCTCGTGCTGGCACATTTAGGAAATATTCTAGTGTGCTACTTTTCCTTTTCGAAACACACACATACGTTAGTCTAAAAACAAGTTGCCATGGAGCTGGTGACAGATTCTTCTTTCAATATCAGAATTTGGCTCAGAACTTTTTCCACCACTTTAGCATTTGCCTAAGTACACTCTTTCACCATAAGATTTCTTCTTTAAAAATCAAAGTTTTGAGTCTTTTCAAATTCGTGCAATACAGATTGGAAGGCAGGATCATATTCTTCATCCCAGGATGAAGGTCAATGATATATTTGTCTGATTAGACTCGCTCACGATCAGATTTCTACTTTCATGATCAAAGATTTGTACCCTCCATGTTCGTGCAATATAGATTGGAAGATGGGGTTATTCTTCCTATTCTATGATGAAGATCAATAATAATAAACGCTTTTCTATTACGCAAAAGGGCATTTTACTGATGTTTTACAGGGAGTTATTCAGAAAATTTTTTTATGGACAAGCCCCCAGACCCCCAAATATCTTTCTGAGAGGTTGATACCCTAGTACATGAAAAGTGCTTCTCTATCGATTACCTACATCTGAAAAGCATTTGGTTTATAGTGTGGCGGCAGTCGGACTCGAGCGGTCAATTCAATAAAATGACGAAGACTCCTTTTCTAAGCGTTTCATGATATACTCAAACAACACATGACTCCAGTGAGACATGGAACTGAACGCATTTGAAAGTTAAAAGTTATCTACGATTCTACCGTTTAAATAAGAAGCTACACGGATTTACCTGGCAAAATTAACCAATGAGAAATAAGAAAAACAGGAAAGGTGTGTGTGAGAAAATATAGGGAAAACAGTTAGTCAGAACATAGTCAAGGCCTAAAAGTAGATGAAAAAGGAAGGAAAGAGAGGCGATTACGCAAACGAACATGGAAGCGAGAATGAACCCAGCAAACGAGGAAATGTGATTCAGCAGTGAACAGTATGAATGTGTTATGACGTTAGGGAGGTGAAAATGAATGAGAAAAAAGAAAAAAGTAGTATCGTGACGATAGCATTTGAAGAGGTTCAACAACTTTGCATTATACCATTTGAGTTCATGTTTCTTACTCGGCAGCTCGATAGGTGACACCCCCATGAATTTTTTCTAGCGCCGCCCCTGCGGGGGTGTAACACCTCCATCAACTTTTAGAACTTGAGAAAATTCAGGTAAAATTGGTCATTGCGTCATCTAAATCAAGTAACTTTTTAGTGTTGAAAGCTACATAATGCTTTTACAACAGTTGAAAGAACGTATAGTTATAGGAAGGTTTTACTGTATTTGCAAAAGCCAATATCAAAATAACATTTTCCAGCCTTCTGAGCACCTTCATTTTGACAGTTTTTTCTCTGGGTTCAACCATAGTGGGCTCTACGATAAGCGTTGGATACGCGAAAACTTCTTGTTTTCTATAGCCATGCTCCCCTCCTGCCCCCTACCGTACGTAAATAGTGATCGGTGACAGTAGAAGAGCTTACTATCCGAGTAAATTCAAGTAAATTCAACCTTACACCCCCAAAAAAAATTACGACGTGCCTGACCTCAATAGGAGATGAATGTCAGTGGAACAAGGAAAGAGACACAGGAAGTAAACCAACAGAGAGTGATAAAAATAGGAAACAAATTTTATCTATTCATTTTTGTTAACGAAAGTTTAAATTTCTATCTAGAAACTGTTCACTCCATCACCAACGTAAATTGTCAGTTTTAAGATTCTAGCATCTTAGTACACAATGTCTAGCTTCCTTACATACGTAATCAACAACAACTGTACAAAATATATGATGTGACCATAACATGCCCAGCATCACCATACTTGTGTAATCTTCCCTAAAATACGTTTTAAACATTTTACAGGTGAAAAACAAGCTGATAACTTATCTTAAAAATACTAGTCATTAAGTTAGTTAGTGCTATAAAACCATCCGAAGTATCATGTGCATCCATAAATGTCAGTTCTGAATAGGAGCTTTTTGAATGCTGCAACGTTGGAACATGACAGCTACTGATATTCTGCTTTGAGAGTTAGCTACTGACAACTAACAAAAACATTTGAATATAAACGACATGTCACATAAAGCAGTTAGAGCATAAAGGTCCTTAATTAACTAATTGAGCTGCTGTCTTAATTGACAGTCGGCGGTAGCATCCTTGATTTTGCAGATGGCATTACGCTTCATGCATGCTATAAATGGATACCAGCTTTACTTCTATTAACATTTCAAAGTTATGTGCACCAAAGGGAGTCAATAGTCTATTTTACTTGCTGGACTAAGAGCGTACAACAATACCCTCAGGAGAATTCGCTTTAGCTTTTCCTCATGACAGTTTCAAACACCGTTAGATATTAAAAAATAACATAGATACTCTTATATACATAGAGGAAAGAAAAAGTGACATAATATTCAGTTTTGGACGAACTTCTTGATCCATGGAATAAACGCAGTCACTTTTGTGAAGACAGTAGCTCTGTCTAAAGCGTCACATGTTGAAGAGCCCCAGCTGACGACTCCTTGAAGTACCATCCGACCGGCCGCATTTTCACACACGAGCGGACCACCACTATCCCCATGGCAACCTGAAGTGAAAATATTTTTTGGATTTCTTGCACATAACATCGTACTTCTGTAGAATTTCCTGTCTCGTTCTGTTCTTCTTTGACATTGATTACTAGGAAGGATCTCGAGTGGGGCCTCTTGGAGAACGTTTGCGGCTGTGTCAGATATGTACATTCTTCCCCATCCTACAAGAAACCCAGGTTCAATTGCTTAATAATATACAAGGTGTAAAATAATGCGCAGTACTGCGTAGGAGGGCCTCGTTTACGCGTGTATATGATCACTTTGTATAGGAGTCAACGGGTCACTAATTATTGCAGCGTATCCCAAATAGCGGGGCACACCCCTCAAGGGGGACGCTATGCAATGCAAGAGGGGTCGCGTATGACTCTGGGGAACAGGCATACATACCCAATGTTTATAGACAATGGTCTCATTTAAAGCGAGTGTGGGGGCACGAAGTATTTTCTTTTTCCATAGGGGGCCTTGTAAAAAATAATTGAGAAACAGTAAATTATTGGAAGATTATAAGCATAATGCTCAACGGTAACATGAGTATAGAGACAACCATGTTCACTGCGATGCTGTTTGTAATAACAAAAGAAACAAAGAGGCCATACTTTCATAGGTGTAATGCAAGATAAAACTTGGATTTCCTACCTGTAATGAAGCACTTCGTTCCAGCTGAAATCTCTTCTGATGCTGATGGCAAGCAGGCAGGCGTAATGTATGTTGTTAAAATTGCATCCTGGTCTATCTCAATCAACGCTATATCGTTACGAACTTTAGGCTTGTAATCTCGATGAACTGTGATCATCTTTGCTCCAACCTTCTGCTCTGTTTTCTCATCGACAAGCCTGTTGTGATCACCGAGCACTATCTTGTATCCCTCGACATTCCTTGAAGGAATGCAGTGAGCAGCAGTGACAACAAAACGTTCATTCACCAACGTTCCACCACATTTGAAAGCCCCCTTGTACCAAATAGCAACTTGCCAAGGCCAAAATCCTTTTTTTGCCGTTTTGCCTCCAACTACTGTCCCTGAGCCCACGAGCTTTCTTATCTTAGACTCTCCACAAGGGTATGACTCTTAAAAGGAACGCAAATTTACCATGAGGTTACATCATTACAAGAATATGCATATTTAAATATTCTATATATGAATATGCATATAAAAGTATGTATGTACGTGTGTGTATAATATATATATATATATATTTATATATATATA
>WIPJ01000174.1:466899-482680 GCA_018155075.1 Cassiopea andromeda
TATATATATATATATACACACACACACACACACATATATATATATATATATATATATATATATATAAATATATATATATATTTATATTTACATTTATATTTATACATACATACATACACTACGGGGACAAAAGTATTACAGCACTTGTGAAGCCAATAAATGGCGGATGACGCCAATGAACTTTATTGTTATCTGATTAACCTGTGTTTATCGGCCAATGGGAGCACGAATAAGAAGACTAACCTAATGAAGCCGTGGTGCAAATATATACGTTATTTTTGTAAGAAAACCATTATTTTGCCTGAGCCTCAATTTTCTTAACTTTTCCCGAAACTGAGCCTGAGATTTTCTTAAATGTTTCTTCACTGTTACTGAAATAAACTGGCTGAAATGGTTTACACTTTCGTTAGTGATATTGTATACTTGAATTTGAATTCCATCTTTAACATTTTGAATGCAATAAGGACGAAACACCGATGTTTTGGCTTATAAAAACGCTTAATTTTGGAAATTGAGCCTCGTGATTTTCTTACGATTTTCTTAAGATTTTGACAATTTGAGCCTCATTTTCTTATAACCTTTTTTATAAAAAGAAGAACGTGTAACTTTTTTGACTTCCAAAGTTCTAAAGTAACATACTAAATTAACTTTTAAGTGAAATTAATATTTTGTGGAATGGCCTCTTGCTGTCACAACAGTCGAAAGTCGCTTTGGGATGGATGTGTAAACTTGTTCTATGAAGAACGCTGGGATTTTTCTCCATTCATCAAAAGCTCTTTCAATAAGTTGTTGCTTGCGTTTTGAAGAATCTCTTGCATAAGGATTCATTTGGTTTTTCTTGCGCAAAAGAACATTGTCAATTATGTTAAAGTCAGGGCACTGCGCTAGCCATGGAAGAGCACTGATCTTACGGATACTCAGGAAAACTTTGGTAAATATTGATCTGTGAGGGGTTGTGTTGGCATGTGGGGAGAAAAATGGCTCACTGTCTTTCCAAGCATTGCTTTTGTTCCTTTAAACAAGATAACTTGCAATCTTTCCATATACTTTTCTGCATTGGTTCGTCCGTCACAAGCAGCACGTTTGCCAAGACTTTTACGCCCAACGGATCCCCCAAAACATGACCTATGTTGATTTTGAGAATATTGGAGCAAAGCATTGTGGATTCTCACTTTAATTGGCTTTTTGCAAACTCGCATTCTTACACTATCATATGATGGTGAAAAGCAACAGTCAAGTCTTATTGAAAGATCTATTACTCTTAAATTTTTAACAATAGCTCGCTCCTTATCTCGCAACTCTGTCGTTTTAGCCACTTCAACTATTTTGCTTATAACTGTGTCATTTCATACGATATCATGGCAGTTCTATCGTTATTGAACTCCTCGATAAATTTACTAGTGTTTGAATCTACCTTCAGCATATTTTTATTTTCGAGCGTAAGTAATAGCTGCATGCTAATCTTTAAGATTGTAAAACTTTAAGAAATTGGATGCCATTATGATTAGGGTGTTGTAATACTTTTGTCCCCCTAGTGTTGACATTACTGTATATGTAGAATGAGATTTAGGCCCCATTCACACTATACCGGATTCATCACATATCGGATTACTTCCTATATCATATAGGCCTTCCATCCACACTATACCGGATGAATCCGATATGCTCCGTATCGATTTTGCGGAGTGAAATCACTCCGCTGTGGAAGTGGTATGTATCGGATTGCTTTCGATATCGGATCACTTTTGACCCGGTGTGAATGCATGAATCCAATACATCGTCGCTCCGGAAGCTCTCTTTGAGCTTCAGTTAGCTTTTTTTCGAGCGTCAATCGTAACAGTGACAGTTGCCATGAAAAAATCCTCTGAACAAAAGGCTTAGTAACGTGATGAAGCGGAGCGGAGCTTTGTGAACAATGTAAAATTTGGTATCGGATTCGGTCAAAAATGTGGTACAAGATGAATCCGATATTGTGTGAATGGGGCCTTAGTGCATATGTCTGTGTGCAGAAGGAATGTAAACAGAAGGACTATTCTATGCATATCGCTATAATGTAGTTCTGAACTCAAGCTTTTGTGATGTGGGTGACTAAAGAATATTTGGTCATGTACTTACTTTTCAGGTCACATAGTTGGCATGTCTTTTTGCATTGACTTTTCATTTGATTTCTCAAAGTAATCATATCGCATTTTCCTTCTGCTTTGTATCTGTTACATGTTAATTGCTGCTGGGAATCACTGCATTCTGTTGCTATAATATGAAAATATTATTACTGTTTAAAGGTCAATTCACACTGCACGCGTCACGATGAGTCGAGGTACATCGCGATGCGGCGCGTCGCGACATATGCTTTTCCTTCAGTTCACACTGGTAAAATGTTGTCTGATAATTTTAGTTACAATGGCGTCACAACAGCAAGACATGCTTCTCGCTCTCACTTTACAAACTGGCGTGTGAAATTGGCTTGCTTGTAAAGAGCATACAAGACCTTGTCAAAAAAAGCAAGTCAAGGAATGGGGCAAATTAAATAGGTAAAAGTTCTGGGTTAGCCCATGGGCTTGTTCTGAGTTAAAAGTTCTGGGCTGGTTCTAGTTAAAGTTTAACACTAGAAAACTTCAACTTTTGATTGTGTGAGTGCGCTTTAGAAAAGACAATAGCAAGATGTCAAATGATCAAAATTCAATGAGTATTCATTTTTTTAGTGTTCATATCAATCTTGCAAGGGGCATTTCCCGGCGTTGTAGAAAGTGTAGTTGTAATATTTTCCTCTGGGGGAAAAGCCCTAGATACCTATTTTCAGTCTCGAGATTTATATTTATATAAAAAATATTTTGTTTTGCTCGATTTTACCTCCGATTCTCCCAATTCGTTGGGGCTTGGAGGGTGCCTCTGAGAGGACTTTTGTTCTGGCTGAAGCATTTGGGGCCGGATGCCCTTCCTGGCGTCACCAATGGCCTGCGGTGGACCTGGAACCGAAGATTACGTTGGTATGAGTCGAGTGCATTACCGCTAGGCCACAGCTGCGTATTTATATTAAACAAATGTTAACATGCAATTGTATTCTTTCTTCTGTGCTTCTCATGGTCCAGTTTAGCTGCTCTGCCTAGGAGTCTACGGTACTGTATTGGCAGCTTCAATCGTGCGGCCCAGCTCAAGTTGTTGGAATAGCCATGCACGAAGCATTTCAAACATGTCTTTATGCATTGCATACAAACCTTGACACAAGCCACAACTCTTTCTGCAGTGCTTCTTCATATAGTTCAGAATATGCTGATTACGGCTTTCACATTGACCAAGAAGCTTGCCATAGGAACAGTACAATGTTTTGTCAATACACGGTGGTAGTGTTGGCTTTATTACTGTCGGAAAAGAAAAAGTGATGCAAAATTAACTTTTCATTAGAAAACAGTGGAATAGTATTCAAGCTTTGTCATTTAGCGCGTACAATCGCACGCGCAGGCTTCCTCACACGCGCAAATAAAAAATTGCACGTGCGATTGATCGCACTCGCAATCAGGTTTCATTTTATTTTCATATCCATATTTAAAGTTAGCAATTACAATTGTAATTGAATACATATTTACACCAACTATTTACAGTACCAAAATCCAGATCACTATAAAAAGTATCATATACTAAAGTAACAAGCTAGCGGCAGATCCTGCAGGTGCATTATTTTCCAGACCAACTTTTATTTAAGTCTCTACGTTATTTATGTCTTCATTAGAAAAGAATGTTCACATTACACTTGGGATGAAAAGCACTACTCATTGTTATCCTTGCATTTCTGTCTAGGTTTCATTTCATATCATACTTCATTTCATATGTCATCTCATATTTCATTTCATCTCATATTGCATTACAGTTAAAACCTCTTTTCATATTCATATTTAAAGTTGGTATTTACCATAGTAACTTAATACTAATTTAAACCAACTATTTACAATGCAAAAAATACCAAATAACTATATACAAAATATCATATACTAAAATAACAAGTTAGCGGCAGATCCTGTAGGTGCATTCTTTTCCAGACCAAATTTTTATCTTATTTTTGAATGCTGGAAGAGTTTATTGATTTTTGATACTGTGATCTAGGGTATTCCAGGGGAAACTTCCCCTAATAGACAGTGATTCCAGGTGCTCTGGAGTGTTTTCTGGTGACTTCAAATTCCTATTTCGTCATTTCGAACGGTAGCGGCCTTTGGGTTATCTTCATATATCCACCTTAGCCTGTCTGATGATGACAAGTTGCTTTAGCGTTTATCGTTTAGACTAGGGTTGCTACTTTGTTTGAATGAATTTATTGATTAATGTTATCTTTGCTGCTAAGGTGGATATATGATGTTCAGTAAACATCCCATATTGAAGGTTGTTTTATGGGATAACAGGAAGTACACATCACAGCGGAAGTAGAAGAAAATGACTGTCAAAAATATGAACTGAACAGTGCACACATGTTTCGAACTTTAAAAGACCAATGAATTTGAGAAGTCGAGGGAGCTGTTTGAAATCTATTAACATTCACCACTTAATCAAAAATACACATTATATCATCCTAACCAAGGCGAGAGATTCATACGGTGAATAAACTGGCCTAAGGCGCGTTAGGTCAGAGAGATTAATGAATGACTTAACTTTCACTGGTCTTCACAATTGCTACTACCAGAAAAATGGCACACAAGTGCAATTATAGATTGTTTACTAAAAAATGTATAACGACGGATCTCTCTTTTAATTCTTCCATAAGTACTTTTGTATCCTTTTCGACAACAGGCATGATCGTTTTCATGAACTTGGAAGTGAGACTACGGCTGCGAACGACTGTTGCTCAACCAGAAACCGAGGCTGTACGCTGGGAAAATTTCTGCGTCCAATCCTATTGTTTTCGCAGATAATGAGGCATTTATTGATTGAAATGGAGCACTTTGATTGGTTGAACACCGTCCAGGGTATTTAGTGCGTATTCTTGACAGGTTTAAGCTTAACATGAAGTTCTTCTTTCTCTCTTACGGCCTCGCAGCTTCAGCATTCACTATATTGAAATTTAGAAGAGCTAAAAAGCTGAAAAGCAACTAAATTTGACATGTCACGGACCATTAACATTGCAGTTTCTTACTTTTTCTGAAAATTGCTGGGTATTCAGTGAATACCTTGAATACCCTGACGCTACCCCACTGCAAATGAAATCAAGCAATTTTATCAATTAAATAGTATACATATATGCCATCTTTTTCTACTTTACCTGGACACAAACCACATGATTTCCGGCAGTACTTTTGCATGAAATTCTTCACATAAGCAATTGATAATTCGCAATAGCCAGATCTTTTTCCTCTTTTACAAAAGTTACTGAAATCTTTGCAGCCCTTTGATCTGGATACGAGGCTTGCGGGAGCTGAGAGAGAAGAATTCGTCAATGTGAGCAAAGCAAATATTAATTTACCATGGTAATACATGTAACACATAGTAACACATGTACCACATGGTAACAAATGTAACACATAGTAAAACATGTAACACATGGTGACAAATGTAACACATGGTAATGCATGTAACACATGTAGCACATGGTAACACATGTAACACATGATGACACATGTAACACATGATGACACATGTAACACATGATAACACATGTAACACAAGGTAATACATGTAGCACATGCAACACGATAAATTGGCTTGGTTCACTGCCTTGTAGTATCTCAGGGTACTCTAAATGATTTCAAGAAAATTTGCTTATTTTCTCCAGTGTCCTCCAGGGGAACTGAAGTGCTGCACTAAAGACACCTGAGGAAGGCACTTCAGGGCTGTAAAATCCAAAATAAAGAGACATGAATACATACGCGGTATAAGTTCTGAAATCGATATTGCCGCTGCCATGTGAAGTGCTATGAAGTAAACTGCTAGAGCAGCACAGGCATTAAATTTGTACATCATTTTATCTGCAAATAATAAAAATAACATGTAAATGAATACAATATAAACAAAGCCGACCTCGCTGCGGAGAGGAGGCCAGAAAAAAGAGTATTCTAGTCACTGCAACACTAGTTCTTCAGGAAAATGTCATTATGCTTTTGCAGCTATTACTGTCTGATATGCCGTAAATGACAGAATTTCGGTTCCAGCCCGTGGTTGTCATTCGGGTAAGGACCACTATTCGGTCACTTACGGTAGTTTATTTCCTTCATTACACGTGTCTTTTTTACAAGAAACCATTTGGTAAGCAACCTAAAACTAGACAGCCTAAAATTTAAGAAACATTTAGCACTACAAGGAACAAGCTAAGAAGCTTTAGACAAATAGCACATTGAAATAATTATCCCGTTCAACATAAAACTGTACCTAAACAACGTGAATACGACATTGCTGTAGATTTTTAGCACACACTGGCACATTTTGCTTGTCTTATGACAAATTGTATGCTACAATCATGCCCTGCGTACCCCTTCCCAGCAATTTCATTCGCTAGGTTAAGAAACTTTTAGGAAACTCTTAGAACCAAAGTGTGGCCAAAGGCTAAGAAGCTTTTTGGTACTAGGCCGTGAGCTAGGTTGCTTATAGAAAAGACATGTAAGTGTCTTTTGCTCAGGAGCGCATGCCAATTATGGGGTATAGGGGGTGCCATTCTGTAGCTAGCCAGTAAATGCTTGCTTTGCGATCATAGCCTGTCGGCAATCGATGATCATTTGTCTGTACTTCTGGAACATTTAGTAGCCTGTCAGTAATCGATGATCAATTGTCTGTATTTCTGGAACATCTAGTAGCTTGTCAGTAATCGATGATCAATTGTCTGTATTTCTGGAACATTTAGTAGCCTGTCAGTAATCGATGGTCATTTGTCTGTATTTCTGGAACATTTAGTAGCCTGTCAGTAATCGATGGTCATTTCTCTGTATTTCTGGAACATTTAGTAGCCTGTCAGTAATCGATGGTCATTTCTCTGTATTTCTGGAACATTTAGTAGCCTGTTGGTAACTTTCTGCTACTTCAACCCCCTATAACAAGTATTTCGGCACGCTACTGCTTGTAATCAGGTTCCGTGGTTTGTTGTAATGAGGTTTAAAAAAGTTGAGAACCACTGATCCACTAAAATAAGCCAATGAAATTGCACTGTTTGAAGAGAAATTCTAAGGTTTATTGTGGTAAAACCACTTTTAAGAAAACGGTTTGTTCCACCACTACTCATTCTTTGGACTTTTATAGTTGCTACTAAATGGACTCTCAGGTGCCAAATAAACGTCCCCCTCCTTATTACCTTTTCGATTTTTTCCAACCCCCAGACCTTATTAGGATCCCCGTTTATTAATTTTAAGGAAATCGACTCTCTTTACAAACCCCTCACTTTAGTTCCCTTCATTTTTTGTACTATTCACCCCCAATTTTCATGGCAAAATAAAGTACTGCTGTATATATTTTAGTTTTACGCTGTATGACAACCTGTTTTTGAAGCCTTTTCTCATATTCCAGCCCCCCTGTTTATCTGGCACTTGGGAGTATGTATGCACTAGATTACAAAAACATTGCAATTTCAGAGAGTTTTACCACATCAGATATATGCGTCACATTGACGTCATTTCATCTCAATAGCTTGGCTGGCACTCAATTATTTACAATAAAATGCCTGAACCTTTGCTTATTACCCTCGTCGACGGCAGCCATTAACGATTCATAAAATTGTTCGTATAAGCTCTATTTTGATAAACAAGTTTGTACTATACGTTTGCAATAAAGTGCGGCACCAACGAAACGTAAGAAGTTTTATCATTGTGGAGAACATAAGGCAAGTTTTAATGAAACGAAATTGATCGAACGTCAAAATAGCAAAAATCCTGCTCGACGTTTAAGCTATGACAAACAAATTACTACACCGACCATGATTTGCAATAAGTATGTACGCAGAAACAATATTCATGAAATCACTTACTTGGTAGTAGATCTCTTGCAATGTGAAATGTTGCTGTGTCTGCTTTCTCAGATGCAACCTTCGGCTTTTTAAGTTTAATATTATGTAATGCTTGCTTGAACGACCCTTTTATAGAGCCAACAATCCGCAGGCGTCCCATTCATTGTTGTATTGGTCTAGTGTGGGCTGCTACGTCATTAACTCTCGTGTGCAAACTTCCTCATTATTTAGAGCGATGTTTCATTTGCTGAATTCCATGTGTCTTTATCTTTCCGCACAATCACAGCCTGTGACTTGCTTGTTCATTGTTCTTTAAGGTTTTTTCAAATTCAGAGAAAAATATTCATTCACCGCTTTGTAAAGAGTCATGCTGTCGAAATTCAAGACTCCAGTTGGACAACAACCAACCATCAGGCCACAAATTTCAGATGGAGCTACAAAGCTCCTTTCTCTAGAAGGAAATTACCAGCACAAATTTGGGCACGATATTTGATTTCTATCTACCTTTATTCCGCTTACAAAATTTGTATTTATAAACTCTTGTTTATTTTAAAATAAAGCTTGTAAGACTATTAAGACTAAATATAAGAATAATTTAAGAATAATACAAGGCTCAAGCTTCAGTAAGACAGAATTTTTATGCGCTTTTCGATGTAATTTTGTATTGCTCTGCTCCACTTTCTTCTTTTTCGAAGAATTAAGAAGCCAGCAAAGATTTGATTATATTCCTTTGACTGACAAGCGAAGTTGCATTTTTGGCACTTCAGATAAATTTGAGAGTAACTTTGGGTTCAAAACTAAAACTCATTTTTCGCTGAGCATCAAAGATACGTAGATAAATATATACAAAACTTGAGATCAAATATAACTATTTACAAATATGACGATTGATAACGTAAACGGAGGTTAAGCGTAAAGCTTGAACGTGTATAGAAATCGTAAAACGTGAACCGAACAGCACTGGTTTTGATATGAACAATGCTATATAAATGTCAGAACAATAAAATAGTCTCCAGGCTACTAGAGCCATTAGTTCCCAAACCTCAGTATTTGACAAAATGAGTTATTCTTGTAAATGAGTGTAAATGTGCCCTATTGCGATAAATACAAATGTCTACAGCTAGAATGGCATATCCATAGTATATTGCTGCTAAAATTGGGCCTAAGAAATCATTGGTGTCAACTTTATCATAGTCTGTGACAGTTTCTGAACTAGCATCCATGCAGTATTCGAGATGCACAATCAAGGTAGTAGCCAACTGGGGTACATAGTGTTACGTCGATTGTCCATGAAATATTTCAACTTCAGAGCAGATTTCACCCTGAAGAATAAAGCACCCATTGCAATTTACATTATGTCCAAATAACTAGAGGGTTGGCACATGTTTGAAATGTAACTAGATGATGTTTGTTCCTAATTTCATTCACAGTTGCTTCTGACTTTTGAGCTTTCCATAACATTTAATTTTAGGACAATGCATTTGCAGTAGATAGGTTTTCACACAAAATAGTACAAATAGCGCTGTTATTTTTCTAGTTATTACAATTATCCTTGTAATTTTGATAGTGAAGATAGTGTTACCTTGAGATATTCGAAGGAAGTTTCTTATATGGCAACTTGTCAATTAGCTGACTACTAAAGGAATGGCCTAACCGAACAGAACGAAAGAATATACACGTCTTTTTTATAAGAAAAACGTTTATAAGACAATGAGGCTCAAATCGTCAAAATCTTGAGAAAATCTTAAGAAAATCACGAGGCTAAATTTCCAAAATTTTAATGTTTTAATTGGCCAAAAATCGATATTTCATCATTATTGCATTCAAAATGTTAAAGTTGGAATTTAAATTCATGTAAACAATATTAATAACGAATGTTTAACCAATTCTAGTCTGTTAATTTCAGTAAAAGTTAAGAAAAATTTAAGAAAATCTCAGGCTCAATTTCGGGAAAAGCTAAGAAAATTGAGACTCCGGTAAAATTATGCTTTTCTTATAAAAAAGACGTGTAACTGAAGGAGAATGGGCAGGAGGACGGAGGCACTATATCTAACGGTATTGGCAATATTTTGTCGAATACACACTTTCTTCATAAGATAATTCAGGCTGTGACTTACTGAAATGTAAGAATAATTTAAGAATAATGCAAGGCTCACAATTCGTCAAGACTTTTGTGGATTTTATTTACAATACTGCTTGTAGATTAACTTGTTCACCTCCGATTCAATATTTGTTATTCTGCTCCACTTTTCTTTGCTGTATGATAAAGTAAGACGTCAATAAAGATTTGAAGATAATCCTTGGATTCTCAGACGTAGTTACACTTTCGAGATTTAAGAGTAATATAAGAATGAATATTTGAATTATAGTACTGCTTGTAAGTTAACTTTTTCGCTTTCGATACAATATTTGTTATTCTGCTCCACTTTTCTTTGCTGTATGATAAAGTAAGACGTCAATAAAGATTTGAAGATAATCCTTGGATTCTCAGACGTAGTTACACCTTCGAGATTTAAGAGTAATATAAGAATGAATATTTGAATTATAGTACTGCTTGTAAGATAACTTTTTCGCTTTCGATACAATATTTGTTATTCTGCTCCACTTTTCTTTGCTGTATGATAAAGTAAGACGTCAATAAAGATTTGAAGATAATCCTTGGATTCTCAGACGTAGTTACACCTTCGAGATTTAAGAGTAATATAAGAATGAATATTTGAATTATAGTACTGCTTGTAAGTTAACTTTTTCACTTTCGATACAATATTTGTTATTCTGCTCCACTTTTGTTTTGCTTTATGATGAAGTAAAACATCAATTAAGATTTGAATATAATCCTTTGATTTTACACCTTTGATATGTAAGAATACTTCAAGAATAATGCAGGGCTCAAGTTCCATCAAGACTTGGAATTTTTGTGTATTTGAGCTCTAGCACTGTTTATAGATTAACTTATTCCCTATCGATACAATATTTGTTATTCTGCTCCACTTTTATTTTGCTTTATGATGAAGTAAACCATCTATAAAGATTTGAATACAATACTTCGATTTTATTCCTGCGATATTTACGAATGATACCTTCGATATCTAGGAATAATGTAAGAATAATATAAGGCTCAAAAACCGAAAAAATTAAATAATATTGAGACTCAGCAAAAAAGCAGGTATTCATGTTTAAAAAAAGTGCGTAGCTGCATAGCAGTGGGTAGAATAGCTTGAAGCTCACTGATCTATGACAAGTATTCCGTTTTTGTTACGCAACAAAAGTATGAAACTCAATCATACCAATGACTCAAGAAACACGAAATTCAACTTCTGTCTTTGGTCTTGGGAAGGACATTACTAACATGGATTCCCATAGAACGGGCTCAATTCTTACGATCATACTTACTCACAGAGATAGAATGAATCATCATTTCCATGCCACATTGGTCCATATTCTTTAGGGCAAGGGCTCCCAGCCAGGGTTGGCATTTGGAGGGGCATTGCCTCCTCCCAAATGAAAAATTTTGCATGGTATTGCCTCCCCCAAACAGAAGTAAATGTTCCAAGGAGTGCAGCCACTGCCTTCGGGAAGAGAAAGGTGATTGAAGCACATGTATCTTTAACGAAGCCCAAGAAGAGATATAAAGATATAGTGACTGCAAAATGTGTACGTGAGCAAATGAGAACAAAGAAAACAGGGGCGTGCCAAAGTAGGGATGTGGAGGTGTAGCACCCCCATTTCTGCCGAAACAATCAGTAATTCTATAGCTTGTCAGTAAAAGCTTACTTTGCGATCATCGTTTGTCGGTAATTTTGGGACATACTGCAACCTGTCGGTAAATTTCTGGTGCTACACCCCCCACTCAAAAGCCTTTCAGCACCCACTGAAGGAAAGAAAGAATGTTTCTACACACATTAATATACTCCCGATAACTGGGGACTTCCAAGGGGAATCTGAAATCAATCCCAGTTAGCGGGTGTCCCAGTAAAGTAGAGCTTCCGATAGATAACATACAGTTATAGTCCCGCTTAAGCGGAGGACCATGCAAATGGTGGTTACATGTCACCTCATAACGTCTTAAGTATATGCTCATTTTGATATGTCCACTTATAGTTTTCATGTAGGTATCTGTGTGAAAATCTCTTTACACTCTATGAAATCATTCAATTTTATTTTATAAATCATATTTCAACAAATCAACGCTTGATTTATAGGAATATACGATTTTTTATTTATAAGAATGTATTACTCGACTGTACCGGTGTGATGGCCCAGTGGTTAGAGCGTCTGCCTCACAATCGGAAGGTCGTGGGTTCGAGTCCCGGCAGAGTCATACCAAAGACTTTTAAAATGGTACTCACTGCCTTCTCGTCTGGCGCTCGATAATTGAGAAAGGAGTGGGGACGTTAAGAACGCGAAGCTACCAGTGGACCAGCCTCCGCTGTAGCCTTCACTGCATTCGCAGACGCGTGGCCTAGGGCTATAGAAACGGAGATAGGCGCCGCCCATGCACCATTGGGCGCGGGAAGGACTTTGACTTTGACTTGATTACTCGACTGCTCAACAAGTTAAGAAAGTTCATTACTGGATTTTTGAGACCTAAGAAAGTTTATTGGTGCATATACTTTTAAAAATTTATTTATCTGTATATAAAATATCATGTACGTTATGATGGCTGTCCTCTAGTTTAACTTCTGCTGCTTACCAAGAGTTATCATCATCTCAGGAGTAATTGGAGCCCTTCACATTCCTCTAATATGCATGGGCAATACATTGGAACATAAAAATTTGCTAAGAAATTCTTCAGAAAGTTTTTATATTGGAATAGTGAAAAAGTTAAGGATGTTTCAGTAGTGGGCCAAAAATGAACTTTTTTATAAAAAAACGTGTAATATTTTGGCATCAGTCCCAGTTAAGTGTAGCAGTTGCTCCTGGAACATCACAATTTAGTCCCACATAGTGGGAGTCTTACTTATCAGGGGCCCCAGTTATCGAGAGTATACTGTACCAGGGCCTTTTTTAACATACACACTCGGGGGCAAATGCCCCCTAGTTCTCAAAATTGCCCCCCTAGGAAATGGAATTTTGCCCCCTGAAATTATCCCTTTTTCAGAAACTTTAGATTAGAACTGGAGAAAAAGCTTTTGAATAAATCAACAGTGGCTCAAATTGTGGGTGCAAGTAGTAAATGTGAAATATGGGAATGTCTTCTAAGCCATTTTGAAGAATGTCTCTTGTAAAAAAAACAGATGCAGCAGAATTTTAGGTATTTACCGCTAATGGCAAGCATGATATTGAGAGATGTATTTTAAGCCAAGGTACAAAGCACTACACCAAAAATGTTCCAGGAGGCGTTACCCCCAAGATCCCCTTTTTCACCAGTTACAGACACTAAACTACTTGCTACTAGAGGTGATAAATGGTCTTCGCTTAGAATCTGATTCACACGTATTTGCTTTTATCACATATTTGAATTTCCTATTAGAAAATGAGATAGATCCTTTTAAAAGCATTTTTAAAGGGATTTTTCATATAAAGTGCTCCCAGTCCTCAAATATTCTCCTTGATTTATGAACTAGCATGTTCCCTTTCTCGCGATTTGCCCCCTAGTAAATGCTTCTTGGAAAAGGCTAGATACTGTACTGAATAAAATGTGTATTCATGTATCTAGCTAGTGACGTCAGGGAGGGTTTGCACTGAGTTTTATATAGAAATGCCGTGAGGGATCCATGCCCTCTAACCTTACTGTCTACTGCCCTGAAACATGCTTTATTAAGAGTGACATATTTTAGCAAAATTACCTAGAATGCACGTTTTTTTATAAGAAACCTAGCGCAAGGGCTAGTACTAAAAGTTTCTTAATATTTGGCCACATTATAGTTCTAAAAGTGTCTTAAAACTTTCTTAATTTAGCGAACCAAATTGCTGTGAAAGTGTGCGCAGAACGTGAATTTAGCAAACTATTTGTCCCACAACTAACAACATGCGTCAGTACTAGTTAAATTCTAAAGCAATGTCGTGTTCACATTGTTTTGGTACAGCTTTACATTGAATGGGATAACGATTTCAATGTGCTATTTGTCTAAAGTTTTTTAGCTCTTTCCTTGTAGTTCTAAAGTTTCTTAAATTTTAGGCTGTCTAGTACTAGGTTGCTCGTAAAGCGGTTTCTTATAAAAAAGCGTGTAAAACGAGAAATTATCCACAGAAAAAGACAGCATGATCATTTAGTGAGTACTTTACTTCTTTATTTAATGCAAATGCACTACCTTCATACGAGGTATGGAAGCATTACAATGATAAGACCATAACATAAACGAAACTATCACTAAAAGAAAAAAAGATCAACATAAACTAACTAACAGGAATTAAGAAAAAGAAACAGAAGCAAACAGGGTAGCAAGGCTTTTAGGAGCTGTTTTCGTTTCGCAATTTTGATGCTTCTTTTTGAAATTTGGCTAAGGCATATATCAGTGGCTCAAGCTTACTTCTCATAAGTTGAATATATTGCACATTGACAGGGAGTTATTCTATGTTGGCCTATCCTAGGAGAGGTGTTCTAAGTTCCTAATAAGCTGGGGATTCTGTGAGGAAATGAGCCTCATCTTCTATGCAATTGTTTGGGCACATGGTACATAGTCTTTCTTCGACTGGCAGACCTTTGTGTCTCCCCTTCTTAATATGTAGGTCGTGGTCACTGCATCGAAGTTTGGATAAAACCTTTTTAGGCTGAAGGGCATTTGAAAAGTTGTATAGGGTTCCATCTTAGAATAACTTATAAAATCGCAGTTTTCTATGACGGATACTGTCCTTGTTAACAGTGTAGAGTTCACTTTTCCAAAACTGTTGGAAAAAGAGTTTCTCTTTACATAGAACTTATTGTACTGAAAAGAACAAAAGCATTTTTATGTGATTAGGTGAAAAGTCTCATTTTGACTGTAAAATAAGGCAGAGCTAAAAGCAAATCTAGAATTGATATGATACTAAATTATTTCTTTATTCAGGGATGGCATCAATTCAATTCTTGCAACTATCAAATTTACAAAAGTCAGGCGATGTAAACAGAGCATTTGCCCACTACAAAGGCCTCTCCAAACAACTAAGTGAAAGTCAAACAAAGACGTGGGAATTATCGCCTATTGACTGTGGTACAGCCAAAAGAAAAAGGGAGGCAGTCGCAGTACTGTACTGCAAATGGCCAATTTACTTATATTCTTCCTATTGCACCACAACTTAATAAACAATTTAGACATTCTTCTGATGTACTTACATATCCTCCAAGCTTTCAGCTTTTACTAATGTGGCCAGGATCTATGATGTATATGGATCTATACAGTGATTAAGTTATCTATAAGTTGATTGATTTATCTCATCGATTGCACGTTTCCCTTTGCAAAAAAATTACTTTTTACCTGAACTTTCATTTTCTTTAATTTTCCAGGAAATGGAGCTGAAAATTTCTCAACTTATAATATATAATCTTACTTTCTCAATTCTCAACTATGAACTGGCTAAAATGGATTTACATTATCTCTTATCACAGCCTGGTGTTGTTACCACAAGAAGCGTACAAAGAATGAGGTAACACCAATGCTTTAGTGTGCCAAAAACTGACCACCAGAACTTGAGCTATGCTTATTCCTGAAGGGACTGTTCATTATTTAAGAGAGAGGGTGGTACCGCATAAAAATTATTTATTGTTAAGAAAATCGTCCTACCCAACTTTGAAATTGTATTGCAATGTATTCTATCAGCAAATTATTTCACCCAACCAGTTTTATTTTGGCCTTTCGAACCTTATTTCTTTATAGCTCATTTCTTATAAAAAGACACGTGTATGATAAACAGTGATGTGCCTAGACAATGTCCTTAGTAGAGGAGGGGGGG
>WIPJ01000174.1:482834-493802 GCA_018155075.1 Cassiopea andromeda
GGGGGGGGAGTTTTCGAACTGTTTGACCAACTTTAACAAAAAGGAACAAAAACCAACAGAATTGAATGGTTGCTAACTTTCCTGCATTTTGACCAACCTTCTTGAACTGTTGTACATACTAGGGAGTTTCACGCCCCTCGTGGCTACCTGTCGTACCCCTGATCCCTGACGATAAACAGAATGTGATGGAAGCTTTTTGAAGCTGGTATAATGCATGATAATAGTAGGGAATTGTTTTGAGCCTATGAAAATTGTATGAACTACTTTTTAATTCCTTTTGAGATTGATGCCATAAAATCCAAACTTGTCGTAAGCGGTTTCGGCATCAACCTAGCGTGAGAAAATCGTTCAAAAATCATTATAGGTCTTTTCTTTAATTTTTGTGGTTTTTTACTGGGAAAATGCCAGCTTTTAGGAGATGCTGCACATTGTAGAATCAACACCCTGTAGCCATTCCATAAGTAAGTAGTTTCTTCAACACGAGAACAACGACCAATGAAAAAAGGCATATCAAGTAAGATCTTCGATCGAAAAAAACATTAAAGAAAGATGGCTAGCCCTAGCCAATGTAATGGAAACATTCAAGTGAAAGACAACCCATTAAGTAAAAGACAGCACGATGAGCGTTTCGAAAGTATACCAGTGTCATTCTCACTACAGTAAAGAAAACGAATTAAGCATAAGCATTAAATACTGTAAAATGGATACAATAGGATGCAAAGGTTGGAAATGGAAATTGTAATATAAGGGGATATAAAACGCTTACAAAAAGCAGTTCTTGACGGATCAAAAAGAAGATAAAGTTCAACAGTTGATTCTTGCAACCCAAGGAAGGCAAGGGGCACATATATATTCAAAACTCCAATTATATGTTTATCTAATGTTATATATGTTTATCTAATGTTATATATGTTTATCTAATGTTATATATGTTTATCTAATGTTATATATGTTCATCTAATGTTATATATGTTCATCTAATGTTATATATGTTTATCTAATGTTATATATGTTTATCTAATGTTTTAAACTTTAGATTCGTCTTCATTTCACGTGTTCATGCAGCTTTTCAAAGTTGCTTTATAATTGTCATCCGCAAAACACAAAACCTGAAAAAGTTTTCCTGAGATGGATCTTTAGAAAGTCTTATTGCTACTGTTAACATGATTTTACAACACCACTGTTTCTGCAAACCCCAGTGTGTATCCCATGCTGAACCTGTGCATGACAATTCTCAGAACTCTGTTGTTGCGCCATACAGTAACAAAGCCAATTAAAAATGGAGTGGCCAAGTCATAATTGTGCGTGCAAAGACGAAATGTAGAAGACAAATAGCCTGAAAACTCTGGGGAAGGGAGAATAATGGGATCTGGGGGAAAGCCCCCAGAAAATTATTGCAAATTGCGTCCTTCTGACTGTTGGAGAGTGTCGGAGAGTTGTCAAAATAGGAAACGGCTGTTCACCATAGTATATGCCTTTTTGCCATATTTATCTATCTCAAAATGGACTTTGGTAGACTTCATTAGATTTCTGGACAAGAAACCTACCGAAAGGCTCTCGTGAGCAAGAAATTTGTCAAAGTGTCCCATTTCTCCCCACTAATTTTTCTTTCCAAGACCACTCCTTGAACTTCCAAGACCACTATTAGTGGCCAAGACCACTTTAAATTAGGTACTGCTTGATGCTATAGTTTGATCCTGAACGAAAACAGACTTACAGATGAAAAGCCGTGTATTCAATGAACTTTTGATTCAATCAAAGCTGCTAATCTAGCAGGAAGAGATAGAAATTTCATTAGCAACATTTGTTCATCAAGAAGAGGCGGCTTACACTTCAAAGCGGAGGCAAGGGCTTCCACCGTCCCACTCAAGATAATCCACTTCGTCAATTCATTGCTTCTTTGTCGCTCTTCTTGACTTGGTACTATTGAGAAATACTATGCAACTTAAGCTAAATGCCTTCCTTATGCAGACAATGTGTCCATTAGCCAACTTGACAATAAACAATTAAACGGTCAGTTTCTGAGTGCAATAGCATACCTCGAGGAACTTTTCATGTGATTGTTTAGGCCTACATGCTGGCGTGATGTAGGCGGCTAATCGCATGGACTGGCTCAGATTTGCTAACCCACGCATGTTTAATCTGTCCTTTTTCATTCATTATGTCCATACTGTAGAGGACCATAGCATCTTTATCAATAACATAAAGTTCTATTAAATCTTAGCGGGTTGTCTCATTGGTACATCTTTTGCATCACGATCAAGGACGATTTCACCGATAATGCTTGATTATAGCTAGCCATTTTCGGTTTATCAAGAAAAATCAGGAGGGCACAGGTGCTGAATTTGCCGAGAAATCATTGAAAAATCGGAAAATGAGATTATAAATCCTTCGATTTTATACACCAAGGATGTCCTGTACACACTTTTTGTAAGAATAGTTTTATAAGATTATTCAGGCTCAGAATCGTCGAAATTTAAGCATAAGTTAAGAATAATGCAAGGCTCGAGTTTAATTAAGACTTTGAATTTTTGTGTATTTGAGCTTGTAAATTAACTTTTCACTATTTGTTGTCCTGCTCTACTTTTATTTTGCTTTATAATAAAGTAAGATATCAATGAAGATTTGAATATAACCCTTTGATTTTCAGACGTAGCTACACCTTCATTATTTTAGAATAATTTAGGAATACTCTAAGGCTCAAACCGAAAAAGTTTAAGAATATTGAGGCTCACCGAAAGATCGTGTATAGTTATGCAAAACAGTGTAAACTCAATTTTGAGATGTGATTTGCCTCTCTGCTTTTTCCATATTAAACTGGAGGCTCTTGCAAAGTAAAGCCCAGTTTGAAGTCAAAATGCTATTTCACGTCAGAACAATGAGCAAATCAAGAGAAAAACGTCACTGGATTCCTTGCCTGTTATTGAGTTGACTTTTGAAATTAAAGTCAGTATAACTTACATTAAAAATATTCCACACATAAGGCGGGGTTTTCCTTTCAGAAAGAACAAGAAGAAATTTTTATGACAAAATTTTCAAAAGGGACCTATATTTGCCTTTTATAATGCAACCATGTTAAACTTTTAAAACATCATAATCTAGTGTTAGCATTAGAGCCATGAAGCATATTGTTAGAACTAAAACCAACGGGAACACTTTAGGAACATCAAAATGCTATTATAGCATTATTTATTGATAAGGGCATTGGAAAGTTATTAGAACTTGTGTTGGCATGGAGGAAAACCTATACTAAAGGGTAGGTTTCTTTAGCCATGTAAAATGAAATGAAAAATGAAATGAAAAAAGAAATGAAAATGAAATAGAAATAGAAGTGAAATGAAAATTAAATAACAATGAAATGAAACTGAAGTCAACTTGAAAATGAACATGAAATGGAACTAAAAGCTATAAAAGCCCCTCAATCACAAGATGCCTACCAAACCCCCTCCCACCTCAGCTCGAACTTTTTGTTAATGGCCCCCAAAAGCACTTCTCCTGCATGCATAGCAAGTTTAGCCAAAAACAGATCAGTGTTTGTACGAAGACAATAGAAATTGGAATTAAGGAATTCAAGGCTGACAATGAAATGAAATGCAAAAAAGGATGAAAACATGCCTGGTTACTTCAAGAAAAAATTTTTGGCATACACGTTTTTTACAAGTTCTTTTTGGCTCCAGCACTGAAATTTTCATAATTTTTCACAATTTCAGTATCAAAACTGAACGTTTAAAGCTGACAAAATATTTTGATTTCAAAATGTTATTCACATTTAATGGAGGTGAAAAGTGGAAAAGCTCCATTAAATAATGACAAATATTAGACCCCGTTTACATTTTACCGTTTTCGTACGAAAACGGCGTGGACATGTTCCGTTTTAGCTTACCGTCTACACTGAACTGTTTTCCTATCCGGCATAAAATGAAGACTATTGCATAGGCAAATACTATAGCGTTTACATTATGCCGTTTTATTATACATACATTATACATTATGAAAACGGTATAGTTAGTGAGCAGCCAGCATAAAATACATGGCATTCTATACACAGGCAGCTTGAAATTTAAACAGCTTGGCACTTGTGAACTTTCCTAGTTTCTCAAAAATCCAATTCTGAACCTTCTTAGCTTTTTGAAAAGTAAAACATTACTTTCTTTTAGACAACTTTCTTCTAAAAAGGGAGTACCTATTCACAGAGACGAGTACCTATTTGTGTAATCAGCAACTAAACGGAAAGTCAGCACGCTAATAACTTTGATAGGTCAGGGCCAGTGGTAAAAAGCAATGGGGCCTCAAGCGCGCAGCTAGGGAAGGGGACCTGGGGGAATAGACTCCTGCCCTTTTCAGCGAAAGTACCCGTTTTGCAGTACCCCGTCCATTCACAAAGGAACTTTTCCCTAACATTGAAAGGGTGTGGCTCCTATTTTTCTTTTCCCACCACAATGAAAAACAACAATGAGAATAAATGGCCTTCATAGTAACGATATCAGTAAACCTCCCGCAGTATTTCCTCCACTTATGAATCTGCAGAACATTATTCGAAGGCTATATCTTCTTTAATAAGTTTTAGTGTTCCCTTTTCTTGGATTGGACCCTTGTCATTAAAAATTCCTAGTTGGGCACCTGAAGGCTGTGTGAGAATTACACTTTGCAAACACCAGTTGGCGTGGACTTCCAGAGCCGTCATGAAGATACGTCCTTATGAGGGGATTTTAAAATGGCCTTTTCTAACAGGGTGTACGTGGGAGACATACCTACAAGCAAAGAAAGGATGTTATTGAAGGAAGAAAAGAGGCAGTATAGGGGCTAGCCCTCATGAAATTTACTTCAGCTACGGTCTTCATCTTGGCTATAAACGTGGCCTACGCCGCTTTTATTTTTATCACAGCAAAGGTACCAGAAAGAGATAATAAAATAATGGCTTTTAAGTCTTCTTTTCATTTTTTTAAGTCTCATAAGAGGCAGAGAATTTATGATTGTGCATTTCGTGAGTCAATTTAAACAAGAAACCAAGAAAATTTTTGTGGCTTGGATGCAAGAATTATTAACTCGAATAAAGGAATAGATTGAAATTGAATGTTCCTGTTTTCAAATAATGAAATTCCATACATTGCGCTGCACATTGTACCTCATCTAGCTTTGCACAATGTGAACCATCACCCCAGCATAAAAATTAGATATGGTGTCAGCTATGAAGCATTTGCAGACAACTTGCGAAGTTTGTTGAAAAATCTTAGGTTGTGCTTATGAACTTTCATGCGCTACGAATATTGCTGACAGCATGCTAGATTATTTGGCTTCGATCTCGCTCTAGCACTTAGGGTTATTAGTATCTTTCCCCCTTAATTTCAAGAACATACAGCAATATTCATTAATAAGCTCAAGATAATGCGTGTATTTAAAAATCCCAAACTTGAGTTTAAGCTATTTGTTATTAAAGGTAAAGGTAGTCCCATATACTTTCGTACATAGGGGAGTGCCTGTTAGAGAGGTCACTTATCTTGAGCCATAGTCATGTGAGGTAGGGTAGCCAGTTCCTTTCCTCGCCGCCTTTATCTCCCCAGTGGGTGAGTCGTGAGCGAGCAATCAGTCATGGCTTCGAGCCGGGCTTGAACCAAGCCCGTAACCAGGCCTGGCAAAATTATCTCAGGAATCACGTGGTACAATATCTGAAAGCCAATTGCATACTTTATGCTATTTGTTATTAGACTTCAGTAATTTGAATGAGTAACGAATAATGAATGATTATTATTCCATCTCTAACGTTGGGAGGACAACAATAGCGATGACGTTGACCACGTTGATGATGATGATAACGATGATGATGCAGATGATGATGTTAGTGATAAGCTTATACATGGTACGATGGCCATGAGATAAGGCGCTAATTTTGACTATGGTTAAGATATTGATGATGGTGACTGATGATGGGGGTGGTTGCCAACAATGATAAAAGTAAAGGCTTTCAAGATTATGGCTCTGTTTCAAAAATCCCTTTTCTGTTGAACGGAAATCGATAATTTGAAGAGAAATATAAGTTACATAAGATCGTTGAACTGAAAACAAACATCCATTTCAAGAAATAGCCACACCAAACTGCATTGAAAGCAAAACAGCTTGATCATTTGAACTTTTTATACGAGATAATCTCTAAGATATGTGATCTGTTGGATGTAGCGATAGAAAATGACTTTTTGTTTATCAAACAGCAACTAACTCTCTTTCTAGACCTTCAACATAGATGCCATTTCTTCACATTTGCAGTATTTTTCTGCATTCCCATTTACTGCATTTAGTGGTCGGAGTTTTCAGGAACTGCAAAATGCTTTTTACTGTTAGCTGTCGTGGTGGTTTCAAAAGTACCCAACGTTAAAGATAGAATATTAAAGAACAAGATGCGCTACACACTTATTTTTATAAGAATATGCAAATTTTTTCCGAGCCTCAATACTCTTAAATTTTTCAGCTTTTGGCTTTTGGGCCTAAGACTAGCTTTGCTTACTCGTATATATATATATATATATATATATATATATATATATATATATATATATATATATATATATATATATATATATATATATATATATATATATAAATATATATATGTATTCAAATCTTTGTATTGATAGTGCAAACTTTAGTCCATAAACAGTACTATAACTCGAATACACAAAAATTCTAAGTCTTGAGGAAAGGTGAGTCTTGCATTATTCTTAAACTATTCTTAAATTTCAGCGATTCTGAACCTTGAAATTCTTATTAACTTTATTCTTATGAAAAAGAGGCGTGTATGTGGGATAAAGAAGCATGTTTGATTAGTGCACAAATACACAAGCGAGTCTATCCCACTAGTTTGCTTAAATGATCTGGGTGGCATTCATTTTGTATCACAAAAAGCTTGAATTTACATCGATCCATAATGACTTGGTAGTGTGTGTACTGCTTATAAACCGTGATGATTTTCAGACGAATCGAAGATCACAAAGAAAAAAGAGATTCATGTGAGATCTATCGTAAAGTTACATAGAATATAATTCAAACTTGAGTTTTATGTAATGAATGGTACTTGGCAATGTTACTAACTGGTGCCAGAACCCGTATTCACAGGAACAAACTCCTTTCCATGTTTATCGCGACATGTGCTTGCCTTATCGCAGAGAGTGTAATAAAGCTTCTTCTTCCAGGAGATCCATTTGATCTTCAATTCATGTTGATGGCCGTTTGCAAGGCTTGTTACTACCTAAAATGAGGAAGAACTAGGTCAAATGAAGTCACAATTACATCGAGCAAAGCCCCAACATAGCAGCTTGGAAACTTTGGGATTCCAGTGGGAGGTAGTAGGGAATCTTCAGAGAAGTAGACGGCGTGGCCAAAATTTTTCAATTATGCCCCCCCACTTTTAAAACCCTGGCTACGCCCCAGGATAGAAGTTTGCTATCAAAACTATGTGATATGATCAGTAGTGGTACTACATGAGGGGACTGAAGGACGCCCCCCCCCCAGTTTCTCAATGATCTGTTTTCTCATTCGTCCAATTTTAAGGAGAAAATGTTTGGAGTGGGGTGAGAGAACTCTTGACAAAATTTTCTTGCTTCTTACCGTAAATCCTGTATTTGCCGTAAAAAGAGAATTTACGGTACATCATGAGATTGCTATATATTCTGAGCATATATAGAGAATCATCTCTTTGCAGCAAGATTAGTTTGGCTACCAAAGGGAATGGTCCTCAAGGACGTGGTACGCTATAATTCCTCGACATCTAAGCTATTGCTGCCCGTTGCTGTTGTTGTTGTTTTTATGGCGCATACTGCTGCACACAGGGAGATATCTTTGGGCGCATTTTTAGGTGTAGAAGGCTGAACTTAACGACGAAAATGATGACTACTCTTTTACACGGTCTATGTTGCCATTTTATCAACCATTAGGTTCAGTTTTGGTGCCCCATCCCCATATCCTCTGTAATTACACCTTTGACTCCACGTAGAAAGCTGTCATCAATCAAGGGGACAGTAAAAGACAGAGCACTTAAGCTTTTAAAAAAAGTCAAATGACCCAAGTACTGGGGAAGTTCGTTTAACAAAAATTTAATGAGACAGACTTTCTGAGCTTCCTTTCTCCTTTCCAATGCAAAACTTTGATTTCATTTACAAATTTTACAAATTTTTTTCCAATATAAAAAAGAGCGTAAAATTCTGTCTTCCTACGCCAGGGACGACACAGCATATGATCGCTTATTGTATGTTTTTAATTGGATTAGAAACAAATTTTGGTTAGTAACCATGGAAAACTAGGGTGCTTCTTCCATCTGTAATTTCTAGAACACTCACCTGATTGGTGATAGAATATTGCAACTACTTGAACCGCAATGGAGTGCATAGTACAAGATACTTAACGTACACATAATGATTTTGCGATTTTTTGATTTATGTAACTTTCAAGTGTAATGAATTCAATGGTGTGGTCCGTTTTTGCAATTACAACGTGTTAAGTAGGGTTTCCGTGGCTTAAAACAGCCTACCCTAAAAAAGCAGCGACGAAGAAAGAGCTTGGGGCTAGCGAATCCATGACGTATTTAGTCCTGAGTAATTGAGAGGACTGTTATACAAAACCAACCCAATAGATTGCGGTTTATAAAACCCTATTTTTTACTTGGTAGAATTGCTAGAATTTGAATTTCAGTTGTGATTTTGACCACTTTGCTGAGTCTAAATGCAAATTTCATTTTGATATTCTGATTTAGCACATCAAAACTGTAGAAATTACGAATTTTCAATTTGCCGTTATGTGCACTTTAAATACAGTTGAACCTCGATAAGTCGGCTACCGGTTAAGTCGAACTCCCCCAATCTCGAAGATTTTCTCAAATCCCATCCGGTTTTGGTATGCTTTTTATAAACAAAATAACCTGGATAACTCGAACTCCGGATAAGTTGGATAGCTTGATAAGTTGAACGAATCGCTAACTACTTTCAACATATTTGTTAAAGTCGAAAAAAATCAGTGAATTAAAAGAAAATGAGATCAAAAAAGTCCTGTCAGCAATCTTGATCAACATTTCATCAATTTATGTCAAAAGGTAAGTACTTAATAGCTATTTATTGCAAATTTTCCATAGCTATCCTTTTTCAAATGGCCAACGGTGACATTTGCAAGCAAAGTTCAACTTTCAGTGATATTAACTTTGATACATCGAAACCTTGATAGCTCGAACAAATTTTGCTTTATTATAGCAGTTCGTCTTATCGAGGTTCAATAATACAAATGATTACTGTAGCTAACGGATAAGCTGATTGATAAGAATTACGTCAATACCTGTAGTTCTATGTTAGCTTGCAATTGGGACATCTCACTAGCTGACAGCAGAATCGTATGTGTATGTTGTTGGTTAGCTGTAAAAGAGCATAGACTTGATGTAAAATGAGTCTATTTACGTCTCATACATGTCATGTTGTATGCCTATCACTAATTTCAGCTTCTAAATTCCAGGTGGAGGCACTGAGATACCTTGTACCTATAAACTCTATCATAAGCGTAGGAGAGTGGGGCAATTTTCCCGAAAGAGCGATAGGAAATTTTCTTCCTGCTCTCAGATCTCTTTTCTCCCTTACCCAACCCTGAGAGCGTACGTGCTCCTTATGTGGGTAGAGAATCTTTAGGATGCACCAAATCCAAATTCCTCCGCAGAACCAATTTACTCCGCATCCCTTCACTACGAATCTTATTATTATTATAATTATTATTAAATCTGTCACCTTTGTAAATCTCTCAATGAGATCTCTTGGGATCTATGCTAACTCATGTCTTTCATATCTTAAAATGTGTGATTCCCTCTCTATCGACAACCAACACGAACGCTTTCTCATTTCTGAACTATCTACAATTTCAATTCGAACAACCTACTACATCTTCTGTTGCAGAGACAAACCATGGAACAACCCGGATCTACTTTGTTTTTAGCACATTTGTTTGTTTTTATTTTGTCTTATATACAACAATTGTTATTTACGCTTTTGCATGTATTATAACTCAGGCTAGCCATTTACAAATTACATTGTAATAGTGAGATTTGTAATTGTAGTTTAATGGAATGATATATGATTATTTTCAAGATATCGCCGCTTATCTCCTCTCTTTTGTTGCGACGTTGGTTACGTCATGAAATAAACGGTGAATATCTTCCGTTTAATTTCAGCCAATCAGAATGGGGAATTTGATCAATGGTTTGGTCGATGAGCAAGCAAAAGAATGGGAAAGCAAGCTGCAATGTTTCAGCTTCTCAGCCTCGATCAGGAACGTAGGAAGCAATGTAAAAGTGGAGGGACACATGGATTGAGGTGCACCTTGGCAGGGTTCTGAAGTGAGATTGAGCACTTTGTCTGCGGGGGAGCGAGAGGTAAAACACTTAATGAAACGACAAAACATTCTGTGTGATGAAGAAGGTTTTAATATTGTGCCATTCCCTAAATCATGCATGGGCAACTGACGGTCCGCGAAGTGTTTTGTGCTCTCTCCTGTGAGTTGATGAACATTGGAAAGTTTTTGAAATTCGGGTTTTTGTGATAAGAGGTTATTCCAAGTCTAAAGACCATTTTACATTGCGTCTTTTCAAGATTTACAAGAGTATTCCATGCAATATGGTTGAATATTATTAACTACCTCCAGAACGTCGTGATGAAATAATGGTTGGGACGTACAAAAGTTTTCAGTGAGAACAAGATCCAAAATTTTTAGTTTGCCAGCCTAAAGGGATCATTCACCCGTTACGTAGCGCAAAATTTTAACGTCTTTGAGACCTCCTCCCCCTGTCGTAGCGCCCCCGTAATGTAGCTCTCCATATAAATTAAACAATAGCGTAACAAATCAAGGAACCCCCCCCGCATATAGGCCAATCTCTTCGCTGCGCTAAAGAAAAGGTGGGCCTATATATGCGAGGGGCTTATAGGTGGAGACCTATAGTAGATATATATA
>WIPJ01000174.1:507405-532118 GCA_018155075.1 Cassiopea andromeda
GATTTTAGCATCTATCTTGAGGCACTCCCTAGATCGTTCGTTTAGTCTTGTAAAATGTAATTGCATCTTGTAAGTGTCACCCATAGTCAATGGTGATTTCTAAAAATTTTGACAAATGGGGCTCTAGGTGCAACCACGCCCATATTTTGGGTGTGAACTAGGTGCAACCACGCCCATATTTTTAAAGGCGCAGATATGATACTTTAGTTTAATACTAATAAAGTATAATAAACAATTAGAAATGTCTCAGTTACCATATAGCAATGAATGGTTAATCATAGCAATACAAAACACTTTAGAAGCAAGGTCGATACACTTTGAAAAGCAAGACCAATGAAAGAACTTTTAGGGGGGCTCAGCCCCAAAATGAGCAGTAATTTTAACAAGGGGGCTCCACCGCCTGAGTAACCTCTAGAAATCACCTCTGCCCATAGTTAGCTTTGTGTTTTTTGGCTATGGGTGGCATATATTCTTGTATATCTTATTGTGTTTTTGTGTTTAGTTTTAATAATTCTTACATAAAACAAAAAAGGTTTTGGTAGGCGTTTGGGCGAGTTATGGGGCAATCTGCTTACCTGGTCAGCTTGCTTACCGAGCCAGTTCAGTTAGAGACGTCAGCTAGCTTGAGAATACACGCAATAAAACGGTTGGGCTCAACTGCAAGCCATGTAATCTATTGAATTCTCAGCCCATGCAAAGATAGAAACGGGTTGAAATCTCTCATGCAATCAAGACCTTAGAGTGAAAGATATGAGATTCTGTTCACACCAGATAGTTCCAGTTTGCTTTCCATGGTGGAAACTGAGGCATCAGGATTTACTTCAAACTGCATTAACTTCGACTGTGCTGTGCTGTGCATGCCTCATTGTAATAGCTATAGCCTAGCAATTGGAGCATTACCACACCTGGTTAGTTTATTACCATATCTGATTAGTTCATTGCAATTTCTGGTTAGTTCATTCCAGATCTGGTTAGTTCATTACCATATCTGGTCAGTCCATTACCATATTTGGTTAGCTCAATACCATGTCTGGTTAGGTCATTACCATGTCTGGCTAGTTCATTAGCACATCTGGTGAACTCATTTCTTACACGGCTAGCACGTCATAAGAAAATGTTATGGCTTGTGTAAGGAAGATTACAACTGATTTTCTGAGAAATCATTTTACGTCTTACCTTGTTCCTTTTGGAGAACTGCTGTAGCACAAATGCTTCCTGTCTGAAATGTAGCTTCTTCTGTTGGAAGACTTGACGATCAACACCTCTAATGTTGGATCGAACTGGCAAAGTATTTTGTAATGCATCATCTTAAGCATAAGTATTTGCACATCATTATCAATAAACCGAGAAATGTTCCAAAGCAATGGGGCCGAAAGTTAAACAATGGTAGGTCTAAATTATATTCTTTGCTTTCTGTATTCAAAAGAATATAGGAGTTGTTGCAAACTGCAATGGGAGTTTTCTAATCGGAGTGCCATCCTGATTACATAATGGCATCAATTAGTTTGCACTTTGCGCCAGCTCTGCAAATTGCTGCTGCAAAATTTAGTAGCTTTTGTGGGTTTACTGTGTGCCAACAAGTTCAGAGCCAAGTTTTAAATACTAATTTGGATCTAGTTATCACGCAAAAAACAGAAAGCTGTCAAAATAAGCGGTCTCATTAATGCTTGTAGTGCTATTTGCAAAGGAAGCCTGGACAAGCTAATTCTCAAGAAGTCAAATAAAGGCAAAAACCAATAATATTTCTTCTGAAGTGCAGGATAACTGAATCAAGCCATTTCTGATGGTGGTTCGATAGCCATTAATGAATGGGTCAATTTCAAACAAAAGAAGCCTCTGTTTGATTTTGATGAACGCTTTGTTCGCTGAAAATCCACGTCTCTTCGACGAACTTAAAATTCTTGACAACACTGGAAGCAGGAATCTTTTTTGTGGTAATTGAATTTAATGGCCAATGCGTAGGCGGTGCCAGACAATATACTTGGGGTTGTCAAGTTCAAGGTCGTTAAGTAGTACACGTCTTTTTCAAAAGGAAGCAACCGTATTTCGCCGTTTATAAAACGCATCTTTGTATAAGACGCACCCTTGATTCCATGGTTGAATTCTGAGAGGTTTTTACTATGCCTTACCATGTATAAAACGCACCCCCTTTTCTCAGTTCTTGTAAAGTATGATTTTTTTCCATGAAAGAATAAACTAAAGATTACTATAGGAACTAACTACGTGGAGGAATATTCGTTAAATTTGCAATGTTTGCAGTGGAGTAAAGCATTACGTTTGCAGATTTTACAATCCATAAAATTCTTGTTCGTCATCCGCTTCATCAAACAGGTTCTTATAGTCTTTTTGCGGTCCCCTCATAGTTCAGATCAAAATTATGATGAGACAGTCAAAGCTACCATGTATAAGACACACCCTCAAATAAAGCGAATACTAATCTAAAAAAGGTGTCTCTTGTACACGGCAAAATATGATATTGTAAAAACAACCTAGCACAAGATACCCTCAAAGTTCAGAAACTGTTGTAACTGCAAGGAAAGAGCTATGCAACTTTAGACAAATTGCACGTTGGAACTGTTGCCTAATTCAACATATTTCTGAACCAACAAAGATGTGGACATAGCGCTGCTTTAGATTTGAGCTCGCACTGACGCATTTTGCGTGTTATCATGTAAGTTAGCAGCGGCCAAATTGTGCTTGCGTTTTTAATGCAATTTAGTTCGCTAAACTAAGAAACTGTAAAGAAAATTTTAGAACTGGAACGTGACCAAAAATTAAGTAAATTTTACTATCAGACCTTGAACCAGGTTTTTTATTGAATAAAAACGTGTAAAAGCTTTCATATGCACCCAGAGTTCACCGAGGAGACTGGTAAAAGTCTTCAAGCCCCGGTAGGACCACCCACGAGTCCACGTTCCGCGTTGAGAAGCAAAGTAGCATTTCCTACAGAACTCCTTCTAAAGGTGTGACTACCTATGCCATTTTGAAATCGTTTCAGGCCCACGAAAGGAAGAAATTGTGGGGAAATGAATTAAAGGATAAGAAGCATCGCGGTTTCTACAATACAGTGGTGGCACCAGGAATTTCCCGATGGGGAGCTGACTTATAAATTTCAAGAGAAGAGCCACAACGAAAAACATCTTTTTCTCTTTATTTATTTCGATATTTCATTAATTGCCAAAATTAGGACTTAGCCAGTAGACATACATAGTTCACTGACATAAACGATATTGACATAAATGATATTAATACGTTTCGAGACATCATGTCCCATCCTCAGTTAATAAAACAGTACCAGCGGGAGGTTTTATAAATGGGAAAAAACAAGAGGGGAAAACAAGTGGGAAATCAAGAAAGTAAATTCACTGGGAGACCATAAAGGGAAATAAATGAATTAGGGAAAAACCACCACCAGCCAAAACAGGCGGATTTTAAGGATCCGTATTAAGGAATTTCTTCATAAAAATCTTCTTAGATTACTTTATTCAGCATGCCTTTTCATATTATGCAATAAAATTTGCGGAAAACCCATGAAGTTACGAACTTATAACACAAAATACCTTCCAAAACAACGCATGTTTTACCATATTTGGGCACTTTCATAATGGCGGAAGTAAGAAAACTAACGCTAACCCTAACCCTAACCCTCACCCTACGAAGAACCATAATACGCGTCCAGGGTTAGGGTTAGCGTTAGCGTTAGTTCGTAACTTCATGGGAAGGGTTTTCCGCAAATTTTATTGCATAATATGAAAAGGCATGATGAATAAAGTAATCTAAGAAGATTTTTATGGAGAAATTCCTTAATACGGATCCTTAAAATCCGCCGCCAAAACATATATTGCCTATATACGGAAATTGAACTATCAAAACAAGAGAGCTATGGTAAACAGGCTATAATATAAGTAAAGAATACGTGACTAAAGGCCTTAGTCAACTAAAATAAACAAAGGGGAATTGAGGAGCTCTGAGAATTAAGCGTGGGGCGATCTCTAAGAATAAGAAGACTTTCATGTACAAGTAAATCAAGTTCGTTGTTAGTTTTATCAATAATACAAAAGTCGTCCAAGGAGGTACTGTGACCAGTGTGTGTTATATGATCTCTAATGGCTGACGAGGCGCCTTTAACACTGTTACCTTTTTTATTAATCCCTAGATGCTCTCTACAGCGGACAATGAAATGGCGTGATGTTTTGCCATAGTAAGTCACGCTTTTCTGTGCCAATCTAGCGTTCATGTGGAGTGCTGTTGGGTGTAGTGAACACCCTTTCCTGGCAATGTGTTGTATCTGTCAAATGTATGTCACTTGTCATGTACTGTGTGATTATTATTAAGTACTCTGTGTTTAATCATATAAGAGTCGTTTATATTGTTAGTCTACATTAGGCCTAGGCGTAAGCTTAGCCTCCAGGCACAGAAGTGTAATTATCACCCAGTTACCGCAAATCGTTACACAACGAGGTCGCTAAGCCCCTCTCGTTAGAAGACTCAGCCTTTCCGTCAGAAAATTCCTGCGGCCAACCTTGGCTATTCCAACTGGAGATTACAGCTCCCTCTAGCCCTCACCTAGCACCACCCGGGTATCCCACCGACCTAGAAAAGAGGTATTTTCATAGCTATGTTTTCTTCTTCCTAGTAATTCATGCATCTTGAAGGCAAGAGCTAAGCTGCTTGGAGGTACAACATCACCAATAACCAAAAAAGGAATTTTCTTCATCCCAACATTTGCAATGGAATATACCTCACATGAAGATTTCTAGTGCATGCATAGCTCCACGAAAAGCTCATTAAGATAAATGGCATTTATTTCTATCAAAATGACGGATATTCTTCTATAGTGTAGCCTTTTGTGGTATCCTACGCGTTTTTGTGCTTCTTCAACATGACCCAGCAAGCCTGTCCTTAGTTACAAGGGAAATCCTGGATCACACCCCAGATTATTCCCCAGAAAAATTTGTCGTTGCAGGGCCAGAGTCCGTTCAAAAAAGATCCAAACAGGTGATAACAGAGAATCTCTTCCAGGTTGCAAAGGCCTTTGGGACGCAGAAGCATTTCGGCATCAATGAACTGCGTAGTTGCATACATTTGCATTAATCTTTGTGTGCAATATTTGCAGTAAACTCTCGTTGCTTTGAATCTAGTCTCCATTGAACAACGAGATATTGAACATGCAATGTTTTGAAAGGATGTTTATTGTTGTTTGGAAATCTGGCGTAAATCATCATTATTTACAATTGAATATCTGACACTACAGCTCCCACGCTGCATGCGTAATTGCTTCGCCACTTCAGGCTCGCTCAGATATAAAAAGGAGTGGAGGAATGCCACAAAAGTCACACTAAATTCAAGTGTAAGTAGTGGCAAGAAACAGTGCTTGGCCTGTGAACATTACCAAGAAAGGTTGGTAGCTTGGTGTACACTGTATTGCTCAGTTATAGCTAGCATATATAGATGCACACTTGCTTTCTTTGTGATCCTGTCATTCTGCACGGCCTCCTTAAAATCAATCGTAGCAAATTGAATGGGTAACCGTGCATAAACGAGTAGAAGTGAGATGAAATGAAATGAATTCAGAGCACTGGGTTTATTTCTGACAAATTACTTGACGATTTTACTGACAAGGCGATTTTTGTTTTGCAGATGAAAGCGCTGGGAGTGGCTGGACTGCTCCTCTTCCGTGTAGTGCTTTGTGTCGACTGGTCAGACACTGCAAAAAAAGCGATCGATGACCAAAAGGCAGAAAATGAAGCTCTACGTAAAGAAGTAACAAGGTTTGGTCGTCAGCTAATGCTGCAGCAATTTTTTACTGAAGAGCGAATACGGTCGGAGGGAGGCTCAGGTAAGCAAATGACAGCAGAAACTAAGTTTTTGGGAGGATTGAAGGGGAACATTTTTCCAGAATTTATCCTGCACAACCTATCAGTACGGTAATTTCAACTGTTTTCGCTATGCAGAATTGGAAATACAAACAAAAGATTTATATTTCCGAAAAATGATATGCTAGATGGGCTGTTGTCCCCAAACCACGATGCTACGTTGTAAACCTGACTGGGAACTTAGGATTGACGTTGAAATTTTATGTGAAGCGCTAATGTTTTGTAAGTTGCTAATTTTTTCTTGCAGAGTTGCCACTTTTTGCTTGCGAGAGTGCTCCCAACTTTACGCGCTCTCCCACTTTTGGAATTCTTCCTAGATCCCTGGATCTAGGAGTTGAAGGTCATCTTACTATATTTTTATTTCCTCTGGTTATTCTCAGCTACACTAGCAGCGCCTCAATTTTCAAGACAATAGCAATCTCCTCCGTAGTAGCATTTCATTATACATTCTCCTTTTGTTCTTAACACAATTGACTTCTTCAACCATATCCCCACGATGCTCTTTGCTAGATGTGATGGTTTGCAAAGCGTAGCAACTGTAAGATATTTTTCCTAACTCACAATCTGATTTCTCACTGTAGGAATGACTATTTTTCCTTTCAGGCTTAAAACAGATCAGGGTCCATGGAGTTGGTTTGAAGAATTATTACGCAGAAACTCATTCCGGAGGCTCGATGGCTGCTATACACAACCACGCAAACAACATACGGACAATAGGAATGGGAGAATTTGTAGGAGTACTAAATGGAGTGGAATTCCGGACAAGACACAACGACTACCGCCTCTACATGTCTAGTGATGGTGTGTACTGAGCGTTGTTTTATAAGAAACTTGGATCGGTAACAAGTACTTAAAGTTTCTGAATTGGCTTCTTATGGTGTGTAGCATTCGCATCAGGGGTGACTTTTAGAAGGGTCAGGGGGGAGCTTCCTTTATCAAACTTACTGTTCATTTTGGGAAGGCCCAGCCCCCCAAAAATGTTTGTGTTGACTTCGCGACTCAAAGTGTATTGACCTTGCTTCAAAAGTGTTTTGTATTGCTATGATAACTTATGCACTGCCACATTGAGATATTTCTAATTGTTGATTTTACTATATCAGTATAAAGCTAAGTTGTCATATCTGCAACTTTGATATTTTGGGCGTGATTAAACCTACAATCTCTGCCAAAAGTCTTAGAAAACTTGCATTATTTCTGCTGCTCATTTAGTAGCATCCCTCTCTCCCCTTCAAAACAATGTTGTTATATACAGTGTTGAGAGGTATAGAAAAGCCGCTATACTTGCAGACCCTTCTCTGACAAATAAACACTTAATTTAACATTGTTTTTAGGGGGGAGGGGATTTCAATCGCTCGACATGGATGAAAAAATCATTTTTATCAGAAATTATGCATTAATTAATTGGTGTTCCAAGGACTTTTGGCAGAAATTGTAGTCCACACCCAAAATATGGGCGTGGTTGCACCTAGAGCTCCCCTACTTACAATCTGTAGCCATCACCACTGATTCGCCCAACTATGAATGTCAATGATGGCTTCTTGCAAAAATTCAGAAGGATATCGGTGCTGAATTTGCTAACTCATTGTAGCTTGTTGTTGCCTCTCCGAAATCCGCATAGTATAGGAGTGCAATACGCAACATTGAGTTAGCAAATTTAGCACCGCAGTCTACAAGATGCACGATGTTTTCGACAAGAAAAATTACAGACCGATTACTGTTCTGTCTCCAGTTTCTAAGATTTTCAAGCAACTCATGTATGAACAAGTAATGCCCTTTGATGAGTGCTTTCTGTTTCCTCTACTATGTGCATTTTAGAGAGGCTACAATATGCAACATGAACTTCGAAAGGGTTTAGAAAATTTGTAAGACAACGACAGAGAACGGCGGCTATGCTGGTGCACTTCTAATAGATCTCTCCAAAACTTTTGACAGTCTATACAATGAGCTACTATTAGCAAAACTGCATGCACACGGCTAAAGTAAAAGTGCCCTCGCACTTTTTCACAGCTATCTTTCAAACAGAAGACAAAGGGTTAAAATTGATGATTCCTATAGTACGTAGAAAGAAACTAATTAATGTGTACCACAAGGTTCGGTGCTTGGTCCTTTGTTGTTTAACATTCATATCATTGATATGTTCCATCTGATCGAACGGAATCGAAATATGCAATTATGCAGATAGTGCTACTTTGTGCTCATGCGATCGTGAGGTTAAAAATGTGATAGCAAAACTACAGCAAAATGCAAGCTATCTAACAACATAGTTTCCAGAAAACATATGAAATTAAATGAAGATATATATATATATATATATATATATATATATATATATATATATATATATATATATATATATATATCACCTTGTTTTAGGGGCTAGCAAAGAAAAAGTTAATATGCATGTTGGAGAAGTGCAAATAGAAGAAAGTGGTAATGAAAAGTTGTTGGGCATCACTCTTGTTAAGAAATCAAGTTTTAAAAAGCACGTCCAAACACTCTTCAAAAAAGCTAGTCAAAAGCTTCATGCACTTACACGCATTTCAATTTACATGGAACCTGAGAAGCTAAAATTAGTGATCAAAGCATTCTTTATGTCCCAGTTTAGCTATTGCTCGCTCATATGGATATTTCACAATAGAATAAACGGCTCTATAGATAGTATACAAGTACAATTTGTTTTGAAAGCTTATTCATAATAGATAATTCGGTAACCATTCATCAAGAAATCTGCAATTGCTGTAGGAAAATATCCGTTCCCTACCAGTTCTTTATATTGTTTAAAATGCAGACTACTCCAGTAAGAAAGAGGCTTCCATCGTTAATATCTGAATTTAATAATTTGTACTCTATCAATCTCCTAAATCAACTGTTACTCTTTTATAAAACAAATGCTAAATCACATGATGATAAATGGTACGATAAGTGGTACGATAGATGGTATGATAAGTGGCATGGTATGCATGTGGCGCAATGCTAGGGGTATTCCCCAACAGTTGCTCGTGATAGAGATTTGCAAAGCAAGAAATGATCTAAATCTAAGTCCTAGCTTTATGAAGTAAATTTTTGAAAAAAATGTTGCCGTACAATCTAAGATGCTCTGATAAGCTACAAATACCAAAGTTAGAAGCAACTGGCCTTGGAATTAATACAGTTAGATTTTTGGATGAGGACGTATGGGAGATACGACCACCTGGACTGCAAAAACCATTCTACCTTCAAAATTGCAAATGGTTTATTAAAGCCTCCAATTGTGATATGTGCAACTGCAGATTGTGCAAAGTTATTTATCCTAATCTGGGTCTTTTATTGCAAAATTATATTTTAATTATGTTTTCATCTCTGTAACAGTACTTGTGTATGCGTTTCTTAGTTTTTGTAAACAGTTGGCGTACATTAGCTGGTAGCTATAGCTCCTTAGCCAACTTCAAAAGAAAGAAATAATAATCATTATTGTTAATATGGTATCTGGGGGGAACTTCACTACCCTTGTCCCCCGAAAAGAACCACCCCTAATAGATATACGTAGCCGTATACTCTTGTATGATTGTTTACGGGGTTTGTTGAGGGACATATTGACTTCACTTGTTAAGTTATTAATCGCACTTTTAGCATCAACTCTTGTTACATTTCGCAATGCATGGTTTCTTGAAATATATGTGCATTTTGCAACCTAGACATTAATTGCGAATAGCACCTCTTTCTCCCTTGCAAGAGCTGGTAACTTATACTAAGAAGAGATATATAGCTGATGATTCTGACTGAATCTTCCAGATAAAAAGTACCATGGCCGCAGAGACATACCCTTCCCAAATGTCCCACCGGCAGTGCTCCAATATCAAAATTTGAGCGATCAAATTACAGAGATGAAGGAATGGTTCAAGGCATGGAGGGATCAAGACCACTCCCAGAGAGACTATCGTAAGTATTTCAAGCCAGTCCTTTGTTACTTGGAAGGAGCGTGGACAAGGCCTGGAGACGCAGTTGAAGAACCGTTTCATAGTGATAGACACCATGTGGATGCAAAGACATGGTTTGACTTGCAAGAGAAATTCAGGTGAAGAATTAGCTTCTTTTGATCTCCCTTATTTGGCTTGTTTTGAAGCAAGGGCAAAGCATTAAGAAAGCTTACCTTTTAATGTGAGGGTCACGTTGCTGTATACACAGGCTCTGATCTTTATCCTGTATAGCATTGTATGCTACAGTACGTATATGAAGTTATGCGACACCTACCATTCCATCTAGCTTTGTACAACACAGACAATGACAGATAGGTTAAATGAGTGGATTGCGACTTTCAAACATCTCTCTTATTTCAATTCTGCTAAAGCACGGATAAACGAGCGGAAAAAGCACAAATTATAGAGTTATATAGCTATTCCATAAAAAATTTTGCAAAAATGACAGAACATGGTAATGACGTGTGTGTCTAAACGAGGGATTCTCATTACTATTATTTA
Organism: Cassiopea andromeda; assembly: GCA_018155075.1. NCBI lineage: Eukaryota > Metazoa > Cnidaria > Scyphozoa > Rhizostomeae > Cassiopeidae > Cassiopea > Cassiopea andromeda. The sequence continues at coordinate 517,739 of WIPJ01000174.1, forward strand.
TACATGAATACTTCTTCAGCTATAGCTAAATAGAATGTTTCTATAGTTTAATTAAAATGATAGGCAATATCTTAATCAGTAATATCTATGAAAGAAAGAAATTTTGGGCTGTTCTTCCAGAAGGCTACTAATTCTTTGGAAGCAAAAGCTACCAATTCAATTCATCTTTCCTTGTACACAGCGGTGTATAAGTAAATTGAGAGCTATAATACCTGCTAAAAGTCTTGGAACACTTCCTGTAATGTATTGTTAAAAGCTATGTTGATTTTTGGCTAGCTCTATACCAGGTAATGACGGATAGATTACATGAATAGATTGCATCTTTTAAGTATTTTGTCACCAATTGCAAATTACCTTAGCGCAGAAATCGTAATTGAAAAAAGTTCCATTCTCTCTAATTTGTAGATTTACGTCATACACTGGATCAAAGAGTATCCTTGAAAACCTTCCCTTCCTACCAACCACAATCATGCATTTTGTCAATGAGACTATACCAGTTTTGGCGCAGTGGAACTACAGAATTAACTGTCATCCTTTGAAGCAAGATGTACCATTAAGCAAATTTCAGCTAGTTGATGATGTTGCCAACAGGATGAGATACAAGCGAACGCACAAGCAGTATCTTCATTCCAGATCTGCAAGGTTCTCCTTGGATGTTGGTAGCGCTGATCGTCCAATGAGGAGAACCTTCTTGGATGATCTGATGGAGGAGGTGCCAGGAAAAGACAATTACGTAGCTAACCTTACAGATGTTGGATTCAATGCCGAAGGTGCTTCTCTTGACTACAATACAGGGAAGCTGAAAAATGTTGGATTTTATCATAGGTATTTTGGAATACCCTATTTTGATTGACGTTCTACGCTTTCAAGCTTTAAACCAGAGGAAGTATGTGTGATTTAGTAAGGGAGAAAATGGGAATGGTAGCAAGTTTCTAATACTAGTTGTAGTTTTTCACATCTGAAGTGAGGTAGGGTGAGACGGGTCAATGATGGAGTGGCCATATATTCAGACTGAAACTTTATTCGTTTTTTCACGATTTCAGAGTCAAAACGTTCTCAAAGACTTTCTTAGCAAAAATTCTTGAGTTCTAATGTTTTGTGCATGCACATTCATAGAAGGTGAAACAGTTCCATGTATGCTTGAAATAATGATAAATGTTAGTAAATAACAGATGCTAAATTGTTGGAGAGCAGCCAAATTATCGTACATACAATTTTATACAAAGATAACTCGAATATTAAGTACCTGTACAGAGGTGTAACAGAAACTCTCAGGGCCCTTAGGAGTTCAATAAGATTAGGGGTCCCATCTTATTTTCATCTCACATAATACAAATGGCCTATGACTTGAAAATCTTTGAGGGGCCCCCGTATTGCCTCAAAAGCTTCGAGGCCCTTGAGACCTGTCCTAACCCCAACCTACGTCGGTTATGCCACTGCCTGTACATTTATAAACTGTCTTAGGTCACAAAAATCCAGTACTGAATTTTCTTAACTTTTTGAGCGTCCGAGTACTTTCTTGCAAAACACGTTGTTATAATAAAAAATTCGTGTATCCAGAGGAAAGCACAATAGAATTTAGACTGTATAGGCAAACTACTTGCAAAATTGCAAGAAAAGACAAGAAACCAGCAGGCTGAATATTCCATTGAGTGCTTACGTTTTAACACGTGATCCAAAGTTCTACGGGTCTAGACAACAATACTGGTTAGAGGCCTGGGGGCTAGTGGCCAATTATATAGGGCCTCATTTAGAAATCTTCTCTCCTGTTACCTGCTAAACCTTTTTCCAGCCCCTTCTCTGCTATCTATTTGACCAAAGTTTGTTTGAATTGCTTTGTTTTTAGAGTATTTAAAGTTGGAAGAAAAGATGCCATGGGCCTCTCCTTTGTACATCGCGGATTCTCTGATGAAAACATGTTTGCAGCAATGACATCTCAGAAAGAGGTTGCAGGTCTTGAAATACCCAATCCTAAGAAATGCAAATGGGTTATTCCAAAAGGAGGCAGATGGAGAGATCGAAAGAGAGTATGTGATATAATACATCAAAAATGGACCTGGGCAATTCCACTAGAGATCATCTACCTGACACCATTGCAGAAATGGAATCCACTCAACATTGAATACAAGGGATCTTCAAAAAGTGAACACGGAAAGACTGTTACTGCAAATAGGAGATATGGGCAATGCAGAAAGGACGAATCAGGGGCGCTCAATGGCACAAACAGCGTTACATACTTTCGAACTCCATATGCATTCTTTGCTGGCAGTGAGGCAGGCTCAGATCCTGCTGATACGTCCAGAAATGGTGGTGCATGCGCACTTGATCAGAAGGTAATTGTATGAAAATTTTTTTATAAGAAACATGTCTATAAGAAGCGTAAGGCTGACATTAGGCAGAAATTCAGAAAAACTTAAGAGAAATAGGCAGGCTGAGTAACCTCCAGAAATTGTTTTTGCTAGTGCATTTTTTATCAAACTAGCAAGAAAATAGAATGAACATCCATTACATGCCTCACAAAACCTGAGCATCCTTTTTCTTGCATAACAGTTGCTTAATCTGGGTTGTTAATGTCATTGGGTGTCTTTAAATTTAAGAATCACGTAAGAAATATATAGGGCTGGATTTGACGAAGTATTAAGAGGCATCCAGGTTGAAGCTAGAGAGTTTGTTTCCTATGAAGCAGCGTGTATGTGCATCCAGGGCCTCTTTTTAGGCATCTTAATTAGGGAGAGTAGGCAGATACATAGAGAAGCTTCATCTTTTCCATAAGTTATGTTTATCTTCAAAAATTCCCAGAAAACCACGCATTAAATGATCAAGAAGAAAGAAGGGCGTATTTACTGTAACTGTAGTTACTATAACTGGAGGAAAAAAACATAGGAATTAGGTGAGAAACTACCCATTAGTTTTTAGGCTAAAAGAGGCCTTGCTTACAGCAGCTCATAAAGCCACAAGGCCCTCCTCTAGATTTACTGGGGCACTTCGGTTGCTTGAAGATGGTCAACACTGTGTCTCATCACATTAACAAATTTCTTCAAATCTTTAAGGGAGATCAACATCGAGTGATGGCATCTGGTGTGAGAGTCTTCCTCCCTAACATTCCAGGCGTTGGTGTGCTGCGAACAAGATACCCAATCATGCCTGTCCACGGTGAAGGAAGCTCAGTATGGAAGGAGTTAAATGCAATCAAGGAAATCCTGATGAATCCTAAAGCACATGAGAAAATGTTATGGGACGCAAATGTTGATACGTCTGGCGATTCAGAATGGCAAATGTCATATTCTAATAAAGGAAGTGAGTAATTAACTGTGATGTCGCTCTTTGTTGCAGAGTACCAGGGGTGCCGAAACTGGGGGGCCTGGAGGACACTGCCCCCACTTTTTCAGAAAGTAGCATGTTTCATTATTTTTCCCTGAGCCTATCTCCGACCTCATTGACCAGGCCTCTCCATTTTGAAAGTCATTTCGCGACCCCCCTGATTACTTAAATTTATCTGATGAATATTTGGCTGAATAAAGCCCTGGCTAGCAAAAAACGTGCACCCATACACCCTAAAGTTTCACAATTTCAAGGAGTTTTTCAGTACTAGGTTTCAGTGGTATAGTACTATACTGATAATTAAGGGAATCCATCAGAGGAGGCAAGCCCCTGTTGTTGTTGTTGTTGTTGTGGTTGCAGTTGTTGTTAGCCTGTAATGCAAATATACGACAAGAACCTCTTGCTTAAAGGTCTGTGTATTATCCTGCTCTGTCATTTTTGCAATGCTTTTTAGAGCAACAGGCTGCTATAGACTTAGTTTGTCTTACAAGAAACACTCAGGGTCAACATTGCTTATGCCGATTCCCCGTTGATACAATACAGTGAAAGGGATGCACTATTTCATTCATAATATACTTAAACTACTATGCATGCATGGATCAACACTATTTGCCATCATTATACATCACTTTAAGATCCAAAGTAGTTTACGATCCAATCGAGTGCTCCTTTCGTATAAAAAAATACTCATATTCCTCTCGTGGCTCTCACGAAACCTTGCACTATCTATTACGGCCCCCCGATTTCAGTTTGGGAAACCACTGCTCAAGACGCAAAATTTGTCACCCTCCTCCACACAGGCAAGCATGTATTTAAGGTTAGGCATTGTAGAGTCTTGGGTAGCCCCAACCCCAGTGTAGAGGCACTGTTTAGTTGCTATTGATTCTTTCCTTTTGGTTTTCAAGCACAAATTTTAACAATTAATTTTCAAATGAGAAAGTAGCCCTCAATGGCCTATTAAAGTTACAATATTTTATTACTCAATCCCTCCATGGATTAGGCTGTTGTTGCTCGTAACAATATTTATTGTCATTGTCAAATTTAGCACTCGACCAATGGTATTACAAAGGCACTCGGGGCCCTTAAAACCTGTTTCTATGAAGCAAGGTAGCCCAGCTTGGCGGGCTAGCTCACATAGCGTGAGCTCTGCCTTGAAAATAGAATCTTTAATAGTTTCTCTTGTCTTTGTATGGAAATGGAGCCAGCCCGGCAAGGTGAGATCTGTCATAAATGGGATAAAATTGTTCTAGGTTAATGTAGTTGAGTGGGGTAGCCTGGCTAACCGGGCTACGATTTCCCTTTCCCCGCAGCCGCATATTGAGAAAGTGAAAATCACCCAACTCGGGTAAGGAAGCCCTGGCTGCCTCTCTTTATATGAACAGGCCCTTAGGAACTCAGTATAAATGGGACGCCATCTTAATTGTCACTCCACATAATAGAAAAAGCTTCTTTTTTGGAGCTTCTGAACGGGCCCCTTCAGGACTTCCAAAGCTTGCAACCCTTGAGAGCTGTCCAAACCCCAGCCTATTTCGGTCATGTCATTGCACTTGACCCTTTTCTACTGAAGTAGGACAGGTGCATCATTACTTTTGTTCAAATACTCAACATGTTTAAATCAACTATGCGTAAGAGAACTTATCGTATTTCAAAATGGCCAATTCTCACGTAGAGTTGATCTTTTTCATTTTTCAACAGCATCACATACCCATACGATTACTTTGTCAGCCAGTGAACTGTCTCAATTGCAAGGTGGAAGGGAGCTACAGGTGAGACTTATATTTTGTACAGTCCTTGAATCAATATTGTAGAGCAAGCAGTTTTTTCAGCCATTGTTTACCCATGGATATTTCCTCTTAATTTATTTTTAATGGAACCCTACGTAGCTACACGTTTTTTTAATAAGTTATTTTGGCCCAGTACTGAAACTTTCTTAACTTTTCACGATTCCAAATCAAAACTTTATAAAGACTTTCTTAGCACTAATTCTAGGGTTCATATGTTTTGCGCATGCACATTAACAGACAGTGAAAAATTTCTATGTAAACTTCAAGTGATGATAAGTCTTAGGAAATAACAGAAGTTAAACTGCTAGAGGGCAGCCAACATCTCATACATGATATTTTGTACACAGATAAAGCGAATTTTTAATATATAGACACTGACACTAAAAAGCTTTCTCAACTTTCAAAAATCCAGTACTGAACTTTCTTAACTTTTTGAGCAGCTGGGTACTAGTTTCTTATAAACCGCTTTCTCATAAAAAACCGTGTATAGACCCTTGTCATACCGCGGCCATTGCCACTTGAAAACGAGGCGATAGAGGCAAACTTAGGTAGGTAGGCCCAGTAATCTGATCTTTCAATCACGCTCGGTGATCTCCTGGTCAAGGCAAACATACGATTTTTTTAGCTCATTATGCCTAGCAATGATCATTGCTGTGTTCCAGAATGCTTTGCAGGCAGAAGGAAAGAGAAAGGAATCTCCTTTCACAACTTTCCTGCGGCTGATAACAAGGTATTGATAAAGAAGTGGATTCATGCCATACGTCATGATCTTGGAAAGTTCTTTCAAATTATTTAGAAATCAAAAGAGTCTGTTCGTTGCGTGCATTAGAGGTATAGCTCAGTACCCAGAAGAGAGAAGAGGTGTACACTAATTTTTCACGATTCCAATATCAAAATTTTCTCAAGACTTTCTTAGCAAATATTGTTGAGTTTCAAAACTCTATGTACACTTTGAAAATTCGAGCTGTTAAGAGGGTTCATCGTATACATGGGATTTTGTACACAGATAAATCGAATTTTAGATTCATAAAGACTAATAAGCTTTCTTTAGTTTCAGCAATCCAGTACTGAACATTCGTAACTTTTTAAGCAGCTGAGTACAACTTACTTATAAACAACTTTCTTGTAAAAAAACATGTATTCGATAAAGTACAAGATTGCTATATTGTATTGATAAGGAAAGTAGATATTTGCCCTGAAAATTAACATTCAAAATTATCACCTGCTTCCTGAAATGAGATGGGAGATTTTCATCTTCGTTTTTTCTGATGGATGTGTAAAGTTTAAAAGGAAATATTCAAGAAAATGAGAAAAAATCATTCATGCACAACCTCAACTGCATCTGCATGTGGACTGCGGTTGAGAACCACTGATATAAGTCTTGATTTCGATAAAAGTTAAATTAGCCAAACAAGGTCTGTCTTTCCTACTCAGTTTTTGCTGTTATTCCGTTAATGCAATGAAATGAAGGAGATCCCCCTCACACTATGCATATTTGGTTCAATACTAGTTGGCATCATTCGTCACCAGTTCGTATTCCAAAATAGGCCTTCTCAAGCCCCCCTAAATGAGCTGATTCTCCCCGTATGCGGGAATTCTTTCCAGGTGGGGAAACGTAGAAATGAGAAGTAGGTTTTGCTGATTTCCAACCTATGTTTCTGAGTCACTTTATTTGCTTTGTAGGTTATTACAAGTCAGGCACAGTCCCATGAACACTCCTTGAAAATCAGATGGGATTCAACTAACAAAAGAGTATTCTACTCATATTGTGGAGCGACAAGAACATGCCGTGATGGGCATGGTCGAAGTTTTACTTCTGTGGACAACACTTCCAACATGGTTGAGTGATAGATCCAATCACAAGACACTTTGCTTCTGATTTTTACGCTTAGCATTTTAATCATAAACACTGTTTGCTCTGCTTGTTTTTGCTCACTGACTTGTAAATTTGCAATGCCTTAGTTATTTTGATTTTGAGACCTTTAGTTTTGATAGGAAGTTTTTTTGATAAGAATTAAGAACGTAGTTCCACTGTATGTGTTTTATTTTTGATGGGTTTTGATTTGATAAGGATGGAATGTTAGAAAAACGTATTTAATGACCTGTCGCCTCATTTTTGCCCAATGAGCTCTCAGAGTTAGTTTTACTTCATGCTGTTGGGGTTCCAATGTCACTGAATGGCAGGGGTGTCGACACCACTTTCAAAGTGGAGGGGCCTGCTCACTAGCTGCAGGATAAGCTCAGGTGAAAATAATGAAATTTACTGTTTTCTGGACAAAGTGGGGGGGGGGGGACCAGTGTCCTCCGACCCTCCGGTTTCGACGCTCCTGAATAGTGCTAGGTACTTTCGGAATGCCATCAATCAAACAGTGATTCGTTCTCAGCCTAACCCTTGAGCTATGATTGACCATTGACCCTTGACCCTTGACCGTAACCCTTGACCATTTATTTCACAACTAATTGAAATGACTCCGAGTAAGCGTTAATTTTTCTTTAATCAAGCCACTACACCATGAGAGATGCTGCATGTGAAGCAAAATATACACTATTTTTATCGGAATACACTTTTTCATAAGAAAGTTTTTTTCGCCCAGTACTGAAACTTATGAGCGAGGTAACATAGTGGTTAGAGTGCATGCCTCCCATGCGGAAGGTCTATGGTTCGAGCCCGACTCGATGCCCTGACTGAACGCTCGCTCACTGTTCACCCAGCAGCAAATGGGTACCCAATGGGAACACTAGGGAGATAAAGGCAGCGAGAAAAGGAACTGGCCACCCTACCTCACCGATGCCTCAGGATAAGTGTCCTCTCTAACAGGCACTCCCCACCGTACGAAAGTATACGGGACTACCTTTACCTTGATTTTACTGAAACTTACTTAACCTTTTCACAATTCCCTTATCAAAACTGACTTAAGACTTTCTTAGCAAAAAATTTTTAGCTCCAATGTTTGCGCATGCAACTTGATGGAAAGTGAAAAAGTTCCATGTACACTAGAAATGATAAAAAGTCTTGGTAAATAACAGAATTTTAACTGTTAGAGGGTAGCCAACATCACATACATGACATTTTGTACACAGTTAAATCAAATCTTAAATTCATACACATTAAAAAATGCTCTCAAGTCTCAAAAATCCAGTAATAAACTTTCTTTGCTTTTTGAGCAGCTGAGTAGTACTTTCTGATTTTTACCCCCTAGAAGACGATCTATGAGAACGCTACTAGACAGCTCTATTGTTTTGCACGACAAAATAGAAGCAGGGGTGACCTTTAGGGGGCTCAGGGGGGCGGAGCTCCCCTTGTAAAAATTACTGTTCATGTTGGGGGGCTTAGCCCCCAAATTTTTGCATCAATCTTGTTTTTCAAATTGCATTGACCTTGCTTCCAATGTTTTGTATGGTATTACTAAGATGGGCTTCCTCACTACTATTTGGCTATTGAGATCTTTGTAGATGTTGGCTATATATTATATAACAATTAGACTAACTTATCATGTCTCCATCTTCAAAAATATAGGTGTGGCTGCAAATGGGCCACATCCACTTTTTGATATTGCACCTAGAGCCCCTCTTGTTAAAATTTTTAGAAATCACCCCTGAATAGAAGTGTCTAGCAATGGGCGTAGTGTACAATGTAAAGGTAAGGTATGCTGGACAACGTACATAGATAGAAAAGGGAAGCTTTTAGACTTTGCGATGTGTGTCCATCACTTCACCTGCCCAGTTGGCTACTGGGTCTCAGTTGGTGAAAAATGAAGTTTTTCAAATAAAATATCAAACACAATTTTCTGAAAGTAGAAAAAACTCCACGTATTTTGCAAAAAACTCATTTCAAAATCTTAATCTATACGAAAGTTATGGCAACTTGAAGTAATTGGAATTTAGCGAAATTATGATCACCATCTATGTTTCTAAGAAACCATGAAGACGCAGTTGTTGAGCCTGCTAATGAAGAATACGCAATTTTTATAACCAATAATCATGTAAGTAACATTTAGTAAGTCATGTAACACGAATTTTCTAGTTTCTATTTTTATAATCTTTTTATAAGCTTTTAAGATCACTATTGGTTGGTGGAATCCTCCGATTTTCAAGCTATTAACTGATGAAATGATTTTTGATAGGATCTCATGAGTTTTTGCCCCTTAATTTCATAAAATATGGTCTGTGACCAAGATAAGTAAGAGCTATTGACAAAACCATTTCTGTGTTAATTGGAGTAATGTGACAGTTTTAGCTAGCTATGAATTAATTAGTAAAAGTTTTACAAAATGCCGTCATTAGTTGATGATAGCTATTTTCCGGCGATACTATTAGAAGGCTATATCTAGCATTAGAGACTCTTTGTGAAACTCAATGTAGTTCGCTGTAACACTACAACGATTCTATGCACTCATATTTTATAAGAGCCAGTAAAATTGAGGTTCAGGCTGGCTGTTCTTAATTTTTCCGAAATTTTGAGGCCGAATTATTCTTAATTTGTTCATAATTTGGCGGGGTGTAGGTAATTTAGAAATACATAAGATGTTTTAATTGATTGAGAGCCAATTAGCCAAATGTTACATCCGAGGTGGTCTCTCTTGCACATCAATGTTTTCATTGAAAAATTTTATAAACAATTATAAATAAACAATGTTAGAAAGGCATCTAGTTTGGCTAGGGGCAACTAATGTGGGAAAATCAAAGAGGAGAGGTGACAAGGCTGCCATTGTTCCTCAGGCTAACAAGGAAAGGAATTTTATTTTCCACATGTTAGAGAAAAACTCCTATATCGTTTTCCAAATTTACGTTTTACGACAAGGCTTCAGGCTCAGCCTTGTTCTTGATTTTCCCCAAATTTCATGCTCGTGTTCTTATAAAAAAGAGTGCATAGAGAAAAAAAAATTGAATTGATTTATTCTTATCAATATATCGATATAAACACTACTTCTAGCTTAAAAATACAATTTTTAATGAAAATGATGGGCAAATATATTGTGGATCTCCAATGGAGAGTAAACCCGCCAAATAGACCAACTGTGCTGACTTGTTGAGGTCTGGGCACAAAATGGAAGCACGATGTTGTTGTTGCAGTTCTATCGGGTCGAGGATAAATGCCATCCGTCAGTTTCAGGCAACATAAATGTCATTGAGTTCTCGCAGATATTTCTGGTCCAAAAGCTATTGAGTTGCAGCATCCCTGTACACCAGGGGTGGATCCAGAGCTGGATTTCGGAGGCATCTGATTCCTTTTATTGTCTTTTTCATACAAGAAGCTTCTTACCAAAATTGCTTGCATAAACTATAGAAACTGATACTGTGTAGGGTCCGCCCAGCCGTGTATACCACTTTAGCTACGCCACTAGGCTCAATTATAATGTGAATACAAAAGGGAGGCATGGCTCACATTAAAGTTTCTTTATGACACACCCTTAAAGCTTTGAAAGAAATACGAAGAGCTCTTCTTTTTGCTGCAGAAGTACACGGTTTTTATAAGAAACCTTGCTCAGAGCCTTCTACACAAAGTTTCTTACCTGTTGGTCTCATTTTAGTTGCAAAAGTCTCGTAATTTGACGAACTAAGTAGCAGTGAAAATGTAAGCAAAACGTGAATGTAGCAAACTAATAGCATTTTAACAAAAAATATGCCAGTGCGAGCTAGAATCTAAAACAATATCATGTTGACATTGCTTTGGCTCAGCTTTACTTTGAACAAGGTAAAGATTTGAATGAACTATTTGTCTTGAGCTTCTTAGCTCCTTCCTTGTAGTTCTATCAGTTTCTATAATTTTAGGGGGGTGTATTACTAGATCGCCTATATATTGGTTTCTTTAGAAATTGAAAAAAAACTTCTACATGACTGTGTGATTCGCAACCTCATTGTGAAATATGGTACCTGAAACTGACGGATGACATTTATCCTCTACCTATGAAACGAGGCACTGAAGGACTGCAACCAAGAGTAAAGATCGATATATGGTAAGTATGAACTTGAACAAATCATGGAATCTTGTGTCAACTGATGCAATAACCCCTATGTTGCCGAATTTTTATGTAGGCAGTTTTATTGCTTTGAGTACACCAACGTGGCCTACGCAATAGTCGCATGGGGTGCACTGTTTTATTTTAATAGCATACCAACTAGCTTTGGGGCCTTTAACAAAGGAGGTCCAAGCTCAAGGGGGGAAGGGAGTCTGATGAAATAGGACAAGTTTGGTCATAGGGGGAAGGGGGCTTGAGCAATCCGGATGCCCTAGATTTCAAAAGTGTAAAGCAAGATATTTCTATTAAACTCATATCCTCAATTGAAGTTTGGGTGTATCAAACAAATGACCAATCTTTTCAATTATGAAGCCAAAGCTATATCAGGGCATTCATTCATGCATCTAAATCATGGCAAATCTTTACCAAAAATCTCCAAGAGATCCACAGATTTTGAGTATCAAACAGGAAATCATAAGCTTGTTTTGAAAGGTTTTGAGTAGCCTCTTCTAAATCTTCTGGGCCCCAACATCAGCCTTTCATAGAGCTGCAATTGATATCGTATCCTAATTATTCCATTCTGTTTAATTTCTTCCTACTCTTCATTTATTTGCTTTTATCATGCTGAAAGGCTGAAAGTGCATAAATATTAAATAAAATGAAAGCAAATGTGAGTAAAATGTTTCCTTTGCTTTGTCAATGTGCATGGCTCACACATATTTTATGCAGCAATTTTCAGATATCTTGACTTTTCTTGCAAGTAAACTTTCCAATTTTTTCAGAAAGCTTGAGATGAAGATTTTAACACTTAACTTTAATTAGTGTATGTGTGAAGTTTGTTTGACAAGGGTGGTACATTACTATCTATTCAGTTTGCCTAAGCAATGTTTTGTGATGATAGAGATGCTTAAATAGTTTTTGGTTTGAAATAAGTGAACTTCTGGGATAGGGGGAAGGGTTATCTGAATACAGAAAATACCAGAGAAAGGGAAGGAGGGGGTCTAAAAATTCATCTTTTTTAGTATGTGGTTCTATGCAAAATGTAGAACTCTTGAATTTGTGCAGTTGTGTTGTGCAGTTTTTGAATTGTGAAAACACTGCACAACTAAAAATTATAATGTAGCAATCAACACCTGTAGTAAAATGGGGATCTGTAAACTTGGTACACTTAAATGTGTATTTATAAGCCAAAAACAACCAGAAACAGAATTATGAGAAATAGCAGCATTTGTCTATCTTTTTCACCAAAAGCAGGCTGTGTAATCCCATCTGCAGCCAACATTAATTTCTCTGGCACAGAATTGCTGGATTTTCTGTGCAGCTTTAAATTTTCCTTGCAAAATCCCTGCAGAGTACCTGTCTTTAAGATACATATTCAAGGTGATATCTCAATTATACTTTTCTGATCAAATTTCTTGGGAGAAATTAGAACATTAAATGCCAATTTCTCACAAATATTTGCATTTAGTCCATTTGTAATCTTGATGTTGATAGTCTATACTGTGCAAGATGTAGGGTGTCATAAACTTCATTTTTCTGATGTGGATATTGAGTGCTTCTTGGTTGAATAGTTTTCAGCAGAATGGAACAAAGACCACCTGCACCACCAATACAACTAATGCAGAGACTGCCATTTGGAAGTGGTGAAATGCCACCAAGAGGCATGGATTTCAGACAGAGAATACCTGGGCCTGATACAGGGTACTTTCCAGACCAGAATCATCCTCAGAATGTGATGGAGAAAGCACAGCCTCCTTTCAGAGATCCATTCATTCAGCAAAGACCACCAATATTCCAGGTATGATGCATTGGCCATCATGCCAATTATAATCCTTCTTTAGGCTTGCTGGGTCAATGAAAGTTTGTTGATAGTAAAATAGAGCTTCATGAAGCTTATTTCTTATCTTTTTTAGTACCTGTAGTTTCTTTCATTCTCTCCTTGTCAGAGGAATGTTCAATGGTATATTGAAAGAGCAGGCACAAAACTAGGGATTTTTGAGGGCAGGGGTCAATCCAGTGAAAAAGGCACATCAATACTTTTTGGAAGAGGACAGCCTGTGCATATTGTTTTTCAGACCCATTAGTGGAGGAAATACTGCGGGAGGTTTATAGAAAGTGTTGCTCTGAAGACCGATGATTCTTATTACTATTTCTTATTATGTTATGGAAGGGAAGAGGGGGCTGGGGACAAAGCCCCCAGAAAATTCTCATAATCACATCTTTTTCATCTGGGAAAACACCCTTTGTGATATGGTGAGAGTACAAAAAGGGCACTTTTATTCATTTGCTGGAATGGGCAGGGGTCTAGACCCCCAGGACCCCCCATAGTTATGTATCTGCAGCTGTAATGTGATCATATTTGGGTGCCTCTCCATTTGTGCCCTCCAAAAAATTAATTGGAGCCTAGTATTGTTCTAGATATGCTTTGCTTGGCTGATTTATATCAGACAATCCTAATGGTGATGGCTCATAAATATGTTTTTGTATGTTCTATATTATTTTCCTATCTAATTACATTTAGAGACCACCATTTGATGGACCACCACAAGGTCAAGCACCATTTAACCAGCTGCCAATGATGCCACCACCAAGTCAAAATGTCACTGTCCCAGCTCCTCCTATTATTGATAAAGAAGGAAACATGTGGTTAGAAGCAAGATCTGCAGAGGGCAAAGTTTATTACTTTAATGCAAGAACTAGAGAGACAAAATGGGATAAGCCTGACCAAGGGACAGGTGATGCCACAGACTCAAATTCAAATCTCCAAAAAAGTGACCAGGAACAAGATAGCATTGAAGAAAGTGGAGAAGCTGAGGAACCAACTGCAAAGGTAGAATTTGTTATCATTGAGTTTCTAATTAGAAAAGTAATCACCACTACCTCCATACTTGATAGACAGCATTTTTTTAGTATGTTGGATATTAATTTAGATGCAGTTTGGTATAATTCTAGGTGTTTTAACTGATATTCTAGCACCAAAATCCTGTTCTTATTGTTGAGGTTAATGCAGAATTCTTGTACAGTTCAAATTTATAGATTACAAAAATCTGCTTCTCCAATGATGCTTAGTTGCAATGTTCTTGTATTGCACAGGGATGCTGGAGCATATTTATGAGTGAGGGGACTAGGGACAAGTGGCAAGCACCTGCTGGGCAGGGGAATGGGGTCTGGGGCAGAGCAGCCTCCTACTGGGTGTTTACGTGTACGCCATTAGATTGCAAGAAAACCTTCTTTTTGAGTATTAGAATCCATCTTATCTTAGATAGGGTAGGCTATCTATTGTATGACATCATGTGCTAGCAGAAAAGTGGGGGG
>WIPJ01000174.1:558252-583018 GCA_018155075.1 Cassiopea andromeda
ATATATATATATATATATATATATACATACACGTTTTTTTATAAGAAACCAGTTTATAAGCAGCCTAGTACTAGACAGCCTAGAATTGACAAAACTCTCAGAATTACAAGGAAAGAGCTAAGAAACTTTAGACAAGCAGCAGATTGAAATCGCTACCTGGTTCAACGTAAAGCTGTACCAGAACAATGTGAATATGACTTTAGAATTTAACTCGTACTGACGCATTTTGTTTGTTATAGGACAAATAGTTTGCTACATTCTAGTTCTGCTTACGCTTTCACTGCATTTTGCAGTTCGTGCCTGGGAGAAATTGGTGCACGAGCGTCAATTCGCACGTGCACCCTCGTTTGCACGAGTGCTTGCTCTTACTTATTTGGATTTGCACGTGCGATCCAAGATTTGTGTATCCGCAAAAGAGAGTTTCTTGTTGCTGAGGCGTGTCAAATATTTCATTTAGGATAAAACAGGATTAAGCAGAGTTATGAAAACAAAAAGTGACAGTCACTAGTGTTGCAGTTGCAACAACATAATTTCTATTTGGCATGTGCGATTGTACGGTTAATAGTGATGTTGGCACGGGTGATTTTTCGCTCTTGCGGGGGTTTTGCACGTGTGGACACGCTCACGTGAAATCGCACGTGTC
Organism: Cassiopea andromeda; assembly: GCA_018155075.1. Classification (NCBI taxonomy): domain Eukaryota; kingdom Metazoa; phylum Cnidaria; class Scyphozoa; order Rhizostomeae; family Cassiopeidae; genus Cassiopea; species Cassiopea andromeda. Next base: position 558,896 of record WIPJ01000174.1, read on the forward strand.
TCCGGGCATGGTCTGAATTTAGTTGCTAACTTAGCAAGCTTTTTAGAACCCTTGAACACTAGAATGTTGCCAAACGTTGAGAAACTTTTGGTGCTAGGCCGTGAGCTAGGTTTCTTTGTAAACAAACGTGTAATTTGATGTATTGAGCTCCAGACCTTTTTAGAATGAGTACGTTTCTATTTGAAAAGCAGTCGCAGGTATGCCCACCCTACGATTTATCATAGTTGGTATAGACAATTTTTTTATAAAAAATTTTATAAGAAAATGAGGCTCGAATGGGCAAAATCTTTAGCAAATGTTAAGAAAATTACAGGGTTCAATTTCCAACATTACGTGTTTTTGTTAACCAAGAATCAATGTTACATTATTATTTCATTCAAAATGATTAAGATGGAGTTCAAAGTCGAGTAAAAGTTAAGAAAATTTTAATAAAATCGCGGGCGCAATTTTGGGAACAGTTAAGAAAATTGAGGTTCAGGCAAAATGATGGTTTTCTTATAAAAAATACCGTTTAGCATGTTTGATTTTCGTTCAAACTATTTGCATCAACCAGTGGTTTTTTTACCTTTTGGTGGAGCAGAACCCCAAGGATGTGTCGCAGTGACTCGAGGAATCCCTCTTCATATATCCACACTGGAGAGTTAAAAGATACTGTCGATCGTAGCATTTTCTGACTTCTGGAGTAACCCCTGGAGTCTGCTCACGGAACCCTATGGTTCCGGGGAACCCCGGTTGAAAACGACTGGCATACACTGTTCCATAATGAGAGAATTTTGACGAAATTGAATCTTAGAGATGCTACTTTCCCCCTGTAGTTTTGAACAACGGGAATTCCTCTTCTATGTCCTTCATAATACTCACATTGCAATATGAAACTATGTTTTATTTTTTTTCGATCACTGGTGCTTCTTGCCAATGTATTGACCAGATCCCGTGTGTTTTAGCTCAAATTATATTTCGGTAGTTTCATACCTTAGGAAATTTTAATAAAACCATAATTTTTAACACACATGCCTCAAGTCTTATTAAGTGTTTATGTGTGTTAAAAATTATGAATTTATTAAAATGTCCTAAGGTATGAAATTACCGAAATGCAAAACTATATTTTATTTCTTTTAAACTCTTCTATCCAACAGATGCTAATACAAGCTATTTGGAAGAAAATGAATTAAATTTGTCAAAGCCAGCGTCTCCAGTAGAAGATAATGAGTTTGACACTTTACTTGAAATGGCCAAGCGGCAACAGTCTGTTAACTGACGTAGACTGGCACGATTTCAGTATGTTTAGATTTTTGAATTTTAATCAGAACTTTGTGTCTTCAAAGCACAGTGTAAAATAGTATACTGATTGCAGATCAGCAAATCCTGAAACGAATTCTGACAATCTGATAGACGTGAAACGATTGGAAGCAGTGATTTGAAAAGAAGTAAAAATATACTTGGAAGATAGAGAAGATTGCTACAACTATAGTGTCTCCCATAGCCTTGGGACGCATGCTACAATTTATGCTACGGACGATCAGCAAAATTCCACCCCCTCCCCATACTAGTAATATTAATAATAATAATAATACAATTTATTTATAGTTGGCTTGAAAAATAGTTGAAGCTAACAAATGCCAACTCTTCATTGCTTACAATTTCTAACATAACTAAAATGGACTGTACTAAAAGAAAACTAGATACCAATTGCGGTATGTACATTCAGATCCCTTGAAACTTTTAATTTTCGTTTCGAATTCATTATCAGTTTTTGCAGCGTTACAGTAATATGGAAGTTGATTCCAAATTACGCTTTCACTAAATGAAAGTGATTCTTTTACTGGAATGCTGTCTGAAGAGCATGTGCATTGTATCACGGGGGAAGTGATACCTTGCTGCATAGCTAAGGGCTTTGGCAAGCGATTCCACATTGCATGAGGGACGGGGGCTTATATTCTCTTTACTCCAACAGAAATGGGGCGTAAGTAGCTATGGATGTGCCAGGTACTTATGGGAGACATTGTGGCTTCTAACTTAGTATGTTTTTACATGCTCGTATACAATATTCGTGTATTTGCGTTCTTGTAAAATTTCTTAACCAAATTGTACCTAATTCTGAATTGAAGTTAGTGTTATTTATTGATTTTATTTGATTGACATCCCTCCTGCCTTAGATTCAGTTTGAATTGTACGTTACTGATCATTTTAAAGGTAGCGTTGATATTGTTCTCTAAAACTTTTCCATCTCCCATCAACCCCTATCACCCCCGATCCTTATCACCTTCCAACCCCTATCACCCTCCAACCCCTATCACCCACTACCCCTATCACCTTCAAACAGGGTTCTTGCAGGTCGTTGAACATTGCTGGAATTTGAAATGTCTTTTCAAGGGCACTTGAAATTCATCCAGAATAAGAGTTTTTCCTTACAAATTGACCACAGTTTACTTTTTCACAGCAATAAACAATGCAAAAAATTAAAAGAAATATCCAAGAAATAGGTTGAAGATGATCTTGCAAGTAAACTCGTGATATGCCAAGAACTATCTCTTTTTCGGTATTTTGAGCTTCCAGTGTATTCTCAAGGTTTATTAATTTAAAGCTCCTTGAAAATTCTTATTTTAGCCTTCGAATAACCCTTGAATTTGTTTATCAAAATCCTGCACGAACCCCGCGCAAAGCTTGGCTTCTGTTCTTAATTGTAATAAGCAACATAGACTACCTCGATCAAGTACTTTCTTTTTGTTTCAAGTTCGTTTTTTCCTAGTCTTCCACTTTTTCTTTGCTGCGATTGTATCAATTTATATATATATATGACTACGCCTTTTCCAATTATTAGAATCTTTGACCGTTGCTTAATGTGGATTGAATTTTATACTGAACTAGGACTATCGACAATATTTATAATGTGCAGCGATTGTAGTATAATTTTTTGCAGTACTTCCTTGATTATCTGGCCACTACTGGACACAACCTCTTGAAAAGGAATTCGGATACTTAAAAAGGACCGGTTAGGCAAAATTACACTTTGAATATGGGTGCACAGAAAAAAAAGCTAAAAGTGTCATTATCATTCTCTAACATTATTATCGAATTACTAAGACAAATATCGAATCACTTTATCAACCAAAAGGCAAAGCTCATCTGCATTCGTGCAGCAGCACGTCTCTTGGAAGCCAACTATGAAGCTAACGTTGAAGTATCCGCTAGTATAGCCTTAGGCCGATTACGGAGGCAAGTAAAATAATCGTAGAGCATTGTCTTGGCCCATACGCGGGCAATCTGGCAATTTTCAATGCATTTGGCTACAATTACATAAGACTAGTCTTGGAAAGATAATTGAGGGACGGTTAATCGAGGAAGTACTGTAGTAGAGTGTGTTGAAAATCTTCAGGCGTGTTTTTGTAATTAAATAGTTTGCTCGACATATGCAGTACTTAATTTCACCACGATTTTAGTTTGTCTGGAATTTTGATGCCCAAAATGAATCATAAATTATCAACTAGCCCTTGTTTTTCAGCCTTTAAGTAAATCTTAATGTACAATTTTACACCGCTAGTTTGAGATTGCCAATCCCTGATTACCAAGGTTTTCTTATTTCAATTGCGCATTGTTATCTATGCACTGCAATGGGAATTTTCCATGAGAATGTTTGCAAATCGAAGCTGTCTTGGTATATTCCTTTGCACTCGATCTAGGATTAAATTTAGGCTCCTATAGAGAAAGTTGTCTGTGGTTCCTCACCTAAAGTAAACAAATATTTGACTAACTCTCGGCAATAAAATGCTTCTAGCAATCGCAGAGAAAATACTGTGCATTTATTTTTTCACGTAATTGGGCTTTCATTCTTGGAGCTGTTTTTCTAGTGCGAATTTAATGAGCGAAACAGGCAGGGTACTTCCCACTCTTAAGCGTACATACAGCAAATTTTGTAAATATTGCTTTCGATTGATGTGTCAGACCTCAAATAAAGTTTATATTTTCTTTAAAGATTAATATAGTTTCTTGTTTGTGTATCATGGATTTTTCAATTGATATCGAAATGTTTCAGAAGATCCTTCAGTGACATGAAATATTCTTGAGCTTTCTAGCTACAGTGGACAATTTGTTCTTAGGCAGGACAGCGAGATGCGAATGGATATTCTAACTGTTTTGATATACGTAGCGTTATACAAAAAGGTAAAATGCCCCGTATAACGTCATACGTAGGGCAATGCTTCTTAAATAAGACACTTGAGCAGAGCCATCAGTCGATGAAGTAGAGTGGCTCGCTGTTTTCCTTGCGGACTTTAACTTCCCAGTGAGATTTCAGCAGTTTCCTAGTTGTTTCTGAGTATTAAGTTGATGTCCTTTGCAATGACTATTGCCTACAGTATATATTTTCTATAATGAAAGCCAATGGTTCAAGTTCAAGATGTACTCAGCAGAGGTCAAGTGTAGGGAAAGCTGATGAAGGATATAAGAGTCAGGCAACTGAATTTCCTTTGTCACATCATAAGAAAAGATGGTTTGGAAAACCTGGCTATTACAGGAGGGATAGAGGGGAAGAGTAGTAGAGGTAGGAGAGTGACATGGATGTCCAGTGTGAAGGGATGGCTGCAAGAAAGATGAGTGAAACATCAAGAAGTAGAGCTGATAGAGAGAACAAGGAACAGAAAATTGTGGCATGAAATGATCGCCTACGTCCAATGTTATGGCACCTAGAGAGAGAATGGTTCAAGGCACACTTCCAGCCATGACTTTGTACTCAGAAGGAACTGGGAAGCCGCTGGAAACACTGGGAAGTTAAAGGTCTTAAGGGAAACAGCTGGCAATAGGTATTCTAATATATCTTTTATGTAGACATTCAAACGTTGGCTGCTGAATGCGATTAAATCCCATAGCAAGTGATTTTCTATTACTTGCTTATATGCAACGTCTCTAGGGTATTAAGATACGTATAATTTCTTGGAACCATGGACCAAAACAACTCTTGGTGTATCTGACTACGCATAAAGCAAACGAGAAAAAACTACAGTTAGCCAGAACACAACATTTCTGAGGTTCATGCACTACTTGTTCGTGGCAAAAGCTCCCAGATTTTATCATGACTATCTATGAACGGAATAACATTTTTCAGTATTTACGATTATTTTTTTGTAAGAAGTGCAAGAGAAAACGATACGCATTAAGAGAAAAACAGATTTCGATTAAAGGTAAGATTTTAACGCTTTTCTCAAAGCACAGTAGGAAAATAATGTTCACACACTTCATTTGGGTAGTACTTCACGACTATATTACTTCGCATTCTGCTTTAGGATGCTAAATACAACACACTCTTCTTTTATAAGGATGTTTCACTTTCTTCCTAGCGTCAATATTCATAAATTTTTCTGATTTTGAGCCAAGAAGTATTCTTAAAATCCAAGGTGTAACTTCGCCCGAAAATTTAAGGAATATATGTTGTTTTACTACATCATAAAACTAAGCAAGAGTTTATATTTTGTATCGATAATGCTAAAGTACATCTGAAAGCAGTATTATAACTGTGATACAAAAATTCTTGCCTTGATGAAACTTGAGCCTTGCATTATTTTTTAATTATTTCTGAATTTCAGCCATTTTGAACATCAATATTCTTATAAAAAATGAGTGAATGCATAATATCTATAATAATGAATAATATCTTTCCTTTCGATTGACATTTTCAAACTGTTTCTTCAAATTAGGCAACAATACAATAAAGTTCTATGAACACCAACCGATTACACTACAGTAAGCGTTTTGAGAATTTATGGAAAATTTCCCTACACCGGATATTTTTGGCTTGGAGCTGATGGAGAAAAGTAAATCAATGCCCCGCGTGGCATCAAAGCAGTGTTGCGGAGCTGATTACATCTGCACTCTCTAATACAAAACTGCTGGCATGAACCGTTTAAGAAGGCGTTGCGAAAGGGTACGCGTCAATGTCCGGTGGATCGTTCCCAAGCCTTGCTTGTTGAATCTCGTATAGCACACTCCTTGCTTCTTCTCTTGTCTAGAATCAGAAAAACACATGCAAAAGGATTTCTAATAAGGCCTTTAAAATATACGTGACGCAGTTTAACCAAATCTTAAGGAACTAGAAGGTGCACGTTTAGGCAAATAATTCGGCCGCCTATAGCAACAAACAGGAAAACTCAATGGCCAAATTAAGAGGATATTAGAATGCTGCTGGTTCTTTACGCATGTAGGAACACATACGGTCTTGTCGGAACAGGCGTCTTCCCTAGAGGTACCTGGTTTAGAACACTTCTAAATACAGTAGTGTCTAAGATACAGCCTTTTCAATTTCAGGCCTGGTGTGTTTCTTGTAAAAGGAGATAAAGACTCCAATTCAGAGTAAAATTTCTTATTAGAAAAATCATGTTATACCATTGATCAGCTTAATAGTACTGTGAAGACTGATTACTATAATGCGAAGGCAAAGAGGTCTACATAATAATAATGCATTGTTATGATTTCCAAAGGGTTAATGTATACAAAACAATTTTTAATAAGAAGCAACAGGTCTTCTGGAGAAAAAATTGTCTTGAGGGTGGTACATCGCCCACGCAAATCAGCCTAGGAGGACGATTGAACGATAAAGGTTTTTGCCTTCTAGGCATCCCCAGAATCTCCCAGAATAGCCAAACGCATACAAGCTTGAGCTAATTGGGGGCTAAATCAAGTTTTTTGCGAGGGCAGTCAATCTCCCGTGTAAATAGGTCTGCAGGGCGCTTGCGGGGACGAGGGCGATCGACCGCGTTAAATGAAAAAGCCTGAGAAACAAGCATTGTTTCAGACCTTCACCAGTTTCTTATAAAAGATGGGTGTTATTTTGAGAATCAGGGCCAGTGTTTCGTTACACGCTTTTCTATAGGAAAAAGTTTATAAGAAAATGAGGCTTAAATGGTCAAAATCTTAAGAAAATCTTAAGAAAATCACGATGCTCAGTTTCCAAAATGTAGTGTTTTCATTGGCCAAAAATCGATATTTCATCGTTATTGTATTCAAAATGTTAAAGATGGAATTCAAATTCAAATATACAATATTAGTAACGAATGTGTAAGCCATTTTAGCCAGTCTATTTCAGTAAAAGCTAAGAAAAATTTAAGAAAATCTCAGGCTCAATGTCGGGAAAATTTAAGAAAATTGAGGCTCAGGCAAAATGCTGGTTTTCTTATAAAAAAAACGTGAAATCATTGTTTCTTATATAAAGACGATGCTGAAATGAGTCATCATAGAAGTTACAAGTTACAATCAATAATTCCACAAAGAAAAAGACAGTAAAACATCTGAGAGACAGGAAGAATAACCATAGCAAATGTTTTATAAAACAGTAATAAAAGTCGTCACGAAAGACAACAAAGTATAATAAAAGTACCTTGCATACGAAAATATAACAAAATACATCCAAAAGGGAACTTTTCTGCGTACGTCCTTAGATGTGTCAATCCCCCTCCCTCTTGCACGCACGCATTTGCTTGACCCCCCCTTCGCGCATACGTATTAAATGAATGACCCCTTCTTAATTTCTTTCTTATATAAGGGGCACTACTGTAATGAGTCACCATAGAAGTTACAAAATTTGGTTCTAACATTGGGAAAAAGCCAATGTATTGGGAAAAAGCTTGTCTTTCCTTGTGTATTTTAACCTGTAGTGAAAACCAAGCCAGATAATTTTTCATTGGACCCGTCAGAGCTTTTGCTGTGGTTTGCATTACCATTGAGGAGAATGGAGAAGCTGCTGTGTACGTTAAACATACCTCAATACACTCTGTAGCTCTTCTACCATAAGCTTCTGCCTCACTGTATTTTCCATGCTTGAGGCAATACCTTGAGGCAAATATCAAGCCTTTCGATACTTCATCGAGTGGATGCAACTACAAAAAAGACAAGTTTCGGTGTTTTAGCAACAGACATAAGAAGCATGGGACTAAATCGTGTTAGTTTTCAGGGTGTTTTCTAGAAGCACTGTGAGCTGGAGTTCACTTTGATAAGATGTGATCAACTAGCAAATGGGAAGATTATAGGAAACGCTTTTAAAGTATTGTACTGGCAACTTAATTTGCATACCTTAAAAAGAATAACAAACGCTTCCAGAGTTTTTGTGTAAAGATGAGGAAAGCAGTTAGATAGCCTGCGGTTTCGTGATGTCAAAAAATCTTAACCAACTACACTTAAAGCAAACAGAATGATTCCAAGAAAAGAGGATGAGTTGCAAAAGTGGGTAGGCATATGTTTTAAGGGGTACCCTCATAAAAAAGGAGGGCTCCTGACGCAGCAGTGAGAGTATGCACGTTGAAATCTTTGGAAGAATGTCCCCTAAGTGTCCCCGGTTACTACATATATCCAGGACTGATATATCCAAGAAGAACAAAACAATAAGGTCTCACCGACCATTGATCAGTGTCATCGAGAACAATAGCGTAAAACAACCAGGTCTCACCGACGATTGATCGGTGTCATCGAGAACAGTAGCATAAAACAATAAGGTCTCACCGACGATTGATCGGTGTCATCGAGAACAATAGAATAAAACAATTTCTCACCAACGATTGATCAGTGTCATCGAGAACAATAGCATAAAACAATAATTTCTCACCGAGGATTGATCAGTGTCATCGAGAACAATAGCATAAAGTCTGAAAGCATTGTCCTCCTCCCCTGACTGAAGATAAAGCCTGAAAAGAAGCATCTTGGATATTTAAAAATGATATCTATATGAAGGATGTTAGCTTTCTGTCACATTTGACTAGTATTGTGCATGAAATATGGAAAATATGTTGTGTTTCATTTTAAGGCAAAGCCAATAGCATTCCTGTTTGCTTCAACTCCAATACCAAACTATAGAATGATATATAGAATATAGATAGAATGATACTCTAGCATTGTATATCAAACTTTATTCAAATTACAATAAGACGTTTCTCTAGTCACCTACTTGCCCACTAAAGAAGTAAGAGCTCTCAGATTAGCAGTAGAAAGTCTTGACAAACCTCGGCGTCTATTACTATTGCTCTCTAGAATTCGAGGCTAGTACAAAAGACGCTACCTCGGTGTTTAACACTGCAACTGAAATAAACCCCAGAATTTGAGGTTCGTACAGTAGAGGCTCTTACTTGGCTAGTTTCATTGCCGCTTGCCCTTCCGGGTCTCCAATTCTAAACGCCTTTAGGTAACACTGAAAATAAATAATCTTTTGTAATTGACTCAACTAGTGAGTTTAAGACAAAAGACAAAGGAAATGGACAAATATGATTAGTACCGGCTGTCCAAAAACCTCATGAAAAGAAAACAGAAGTAAAAAAACTAATTGTAATGTATGCTATCAATATATTCAAGACCTTTTTTGCTTCGTCATTTTTATCCAGACTGTGATATGTGTCTCCGAGTGCCATCAAAATTCTCGAATCGTATGGCCTAAGAAGCAGATATTGCATTAGAGCATTCTTAGTCACCAATTTATTAGGACGCTTCAGCTTGGTAAAAGTAATACCTTAAAAAGGGCTGCAGTAAAGTATGAATTCAATTACAAATGAATACGACTCATTTTAGATCTAATAATATATATAATCAATCTATCTTCTTATTCATTCAACAACTACGTTTTGCATAACTCTTCGTTCTTACTGGCATGGTGAACTATATACTTGTAATTTATATATTTAAATAATTAAAATGACTCAGTTATTCATTCACGCGTTCATTCCTTTTTCTACTTGCTCAGATTGCCATAAAATGAGCTAAACTTTCATACGCATTAGAAGAAGTTAAAGGAGCAGAAACCAACCTGAGCTTGTAGGCTTCGTTGTAATAATACAAAGAATAATATGGCATTTTTAAGATTTCATAGGTTTGGCCAAGTCCATACCATGCACGATAGTCTTTACAACTTGCCTCTAAGTCAAAATAAACCAGAAAAAAGTTATTAATGACTGTCTTAAAGGTGCCCAATAATAATTCTTTTTTTTGAAATTTCTGACCTTGATATAACATTTAAGAAAATAAACACAAATCTCGCTATAATTAGGTAACTTGCATTTAAGAGAATTGGTATTGAAAAAAATATAAACTATAAGAAATAAAATACAATGTTGGGAATATAAATCTTAGTATCTAAGTTTCCTGTAAACAGTTAGTACATTAATAGGTCAGGGTTAGTCCAGGGCTTGTTACACATACAGAATATATAATAGGTTGTTCGGATAATGATTGTAGATAGCTTTCGCACTATGACTTCTGTGTGTAGCTTATCAAGCTCCAGCTCCTTGCACATGCCAATAAAAGGCTCGCATGATTTGCCGAAAATTCCTAGAGCATCATTTCAGCGAGTGTCTTTGCAGTGATCCAAACGTTAAAAGTATTTTTCATAATCAGGTGGCGAAATTCCATTCAAGTATTTGAAAACTTCAATTGCACACATTTTATTTCTGATGTGCTTTATTGATGGTAGCTTGACACTATTTCTTTTACCATTTATAATCTTTAAACATCGCATTTGAATTTTTTCAAATTGTTGTTTTTTAATTGGTGACAAGTCAATAAAAATGTTTTTGCAATAAAGTAGAAGAGGGAGTATCATAAGTTTATTAAATCACTATCAAATTAAAGGAAATCTAAAAAGCCAAATAACATGCATTTAGCTACTTTATACTAAATCAGAGAAACGTGAATTGTAAATGGTAATGACAATGGAGTTATGGATGAGCTTCATTGAACAACTTGATCGTAAGCAGGCGTGTAGTTAGTGGAGGGGGGTGTGGGGTAGTTTCACACTCCAACCTTCGGTGATCTCGTCGGTAAATTCAGATAAAATGACTTTCATCGGTACATAATTGTATGCTTTGCCACGGCATAGCCAAAACAGTGTTGAAAATGCTCTTTCTAGCATCAATGCACACTATAGATATAAGGAGCTCTTGCTAAGAACACGCTTCTATCAATAAATTCGTACCTCCATCGATAAATTCAAAGCTTCATTAGTTTCTGTTTCTGTTGGTAAATTATTGCTCTACACCCACCAGAAAAAGAGGTCACGCGACGCCACTAATCGTAGGCTGCTAAAAAAATTCAAAAAATTCTAGTCTCTTGTTTGGTTACAGCGGTGAACTAGATATTTAAAATTAGCCGATTTTCTTAGCTCAAAAAGGATAAAATAAAGCCAGAAACAAACCAGTTGCTCTCCTATAAGACTCGATAGCAGCAGATGTATTCTTCAACTCAACGTATTCATGACCTAAAAGCGTCCATGCAACCACGTGACGTGGGTTGAGCTTCAATGCTTGCTTGAAGTACAAAACTGCCTTTTCATGATACCCACGGAGGCTGTAGTAATTCCCTGTAAACGAAGGAGTACAACAATGAATTCAGTTGCCCCTGAGAAGCTTCACATAAGACGACGCAAGATTACAAACAGCATCCTCGATCGATAGACTTTCGATGAAACACCTACTGACTAAGAAGTCGTCGCGAAATACACGTTATTTCTTATAAGAAAATCATTATTTTGCCTGAGCCTCAATTTTCTTAACTTTTACTGAAATAAACTGGCTAGAGTGGTTTACACTATCGTTAATAATATTGTATGCATGAATTTGAATTCCATCTTTAACATTTTGAATGCAATAACGACGAAATACCGATTTTTTTTGCTCATAAAAACACTAACTTTTGGGAATTGAGCCTCGTGATTTTCTTACGATTTTCTCAAGATTTTGACAACTTGAGCGTCATTTTTCTTACAAACTTTTTTCTTATAAAACAAACGTGTATAGAAATCTGATCAGGATAAACTTACCGATAACTCCACACGATTCGTACCTATATTTATCTACATCGGCAACACGGTGTGCTAGGTAGCTCAACTCGGATTTGGCATCCTATCAAACAAATAACAATCATGAAAATTAGTGTGTTGAATATTTTGGAAATCATAGACAATTGAATAGCCCTGTAATACCTTGGCAACCTAAACTAGTTATCTATTACTGTTATAACGGCAAGGTCAAGGCAGGGTACTGTATAAATTCATATGTTGGGCAAGTACTTGCAAAAGGGGGGCATTTGCGATGGGCCTAGGCAGGTGAGGTAGGGTGGTTCACTCAAACTAATGACTTTTGACACAGTGGAGGAGCACTCTAGCTACCTACCACACTACTTGGCTATGTGATAACGGCGATTGCGGGGTGAGTGGCCAAGCGGCCCAGCCAGTTCTATTAGCTTAGCTGAAGTTAAGCACGGCTGTGTTCGGTCAGAAACTGGATGGGCGACCTCCAGATGAACGACCAAAACAGCTCACTCCGCCGTCCTTCGGAAGGGACGTTAAACTAAGAGTCACATGCCTGGATGCGGCATGCATAGTAGGCCTAAATTAGCTGAATAAGCTAGGCATAACAGCCTACTCAAAATAAAGTAAACAGCAACATCAATACATGGGTATACATAAACTAGGAGAACTTTCCAAAAGATTCAACAAAAAATCATTAGATTATGCAAATATTTAATGTTGATGCACTATATACTAATGCCATGTTGCCATGTTTATGTTCCAGTATATTAACAAATCTGCCATTGCAAATTTTCTAATGTAATGCAGTCAGATACAATAACTTACCTGAATGTAAAGTATGTTAGAATATGTATCAACATGATCCAGCATGTATGGATCCTTTGTATGTAGAGCATTAAAATACTCAGTAGCTTGAGGAAAATCTGGGAATTAATAGATATATTTATTAACATGTTTACAGAAACTGGGAAAATATATGAGAACTGGCCACCATACCATCCATGAAGCTGGTTGTTCAGAATAATTGCTATTTCCAATACTTATTTGCTGAAAGGTAGCAATTTCATATGCTACTTGTTTCTTGACTATTCCTTTTAACTCAAGAAAAATTTCAATCACACAGGCAGCTATATTTAAAAATGTTTGTCCATTTACATATTTAAAACTATGGGTACACCAACGCTTCAGTATTACTAACCATAGGAGGCCATAAACAAGTTGCAAGGGACCACATAAAAAAGCCAAGGAGAGAAACTCAGAGAACATATTTGCATAGATACCTCTTAAATTGTAATAGGCAAGTGCCATTTGTTGCTGCACATATGAGCTCTTTGCAAACCCAGCTGCACAAAGATTTTCATATCTATGAAGAGCCTCTTCAGTCATCTGAACTTCCAATTCTGCTTGTGCCTGGAAAAACTCTGCCATCCAGTGGTTTGGGACTACCAGTTTCTGCACCTAGCAGCAACATATTTGATAAAGTATAACATATATCATGAAAGTACAAGCAATGGTATCAGTGAGACACCTGGATTATAGATGTGCATCCCAACATTAACAGGTCTAGCACCTCAGACTTGCTCTGTGATAACACAAATATTACACAGAATTACTGTAACAAACTATGAAGGAACTTACTGCTTCTCTTGTTTTACAGATTGAGGCTAGCTCCTTCCATGCTCCCCATTGAAGTGGCTCATTCTCTATTGCTTTTATGAGCATTTCTGTTGCTTCTTCATGTAAGCTTAGTGCTTTTAACACTACACCATACCTGAAAAATGGGTTTGTGATACTAGGATAAAATAAATCCCTTTTGGGCATAAAAAGTCAGCAAATATCCTAATTATCTAGCCAGGTGCCTGACTATGGAGACTAGGGGTGTCAAACAAAGACTGATTATTCGATATTTGGTTATCAGTTTTAGTATTTGGTCAGCGGATTCTCTGACCAATTTTTCAGAAGGAGTCAAATTAGTTGATTAATCAGGAGGGGTCAAATTCTTGGATTATCTGGGTGTATTCAAATGCTTTGGTTATCGGACTAGTCAGCTTCTTTGATTATTTGGGTGTAGTCACATACAAGCGATTTTCTGGTTAGTGTCAAAAAATTTGAGTCTCTGGTTGAAGTGCAAACATTCTGGCTGTTACTATGTCAATAATCAATCAAATGGCTCTTCATGATGCTACTTCAGTTTTCTTGCATTGGTTTTACAAGGAGTTTGCTCATAAGAAACTCTGCCCAAGAAACACTGTATGCTTGACCACGTCTATGGTGGAATCAACCTAAATTATGACCACACCCACATTACAGAATAATTGATTATTCAATAAATATCAGACCGAATAACTGAATAGGGTATGGACAGCCCTAATGGTGACATATATCAAATGAAAGAATCACATTTATCATTAGACTACAGGCATAGATGGTGTCTTTCAACTCTGATGTCAGAATGGTGTGAAGATACATACAGGTATAGACAATATCCATCAAGTCTGTCAAAATTTCTCTGCATTTCATTTCTGAGATACTTAAGCTGTTCATTTTCAATTGCCTTGGTATTTGTGTCTGAAAGAAATGATGAACAAGTATTGGCAGTATACAGCAGAAACAAATGACATAAGAAACAGTAACAAACAGAAAAACAAAGAAAACAAATGAGCTGTGAATCAGAAAAGACTACTAAAGAACAATTTGAGAAAAAAGAGTTGTCTTCTAGAATCAATGGAAAGTAATGAATCACAAAAGGCATGGCCTAATGCAGTTTACACTGTATAAAAGAAAAATTTGTAGTCTCATAACATATAAGTAAGACAACTCACTACAATAATATATCTAATTGTAGCAAATGAGAAAAAACAAACTTTACCAGCAACAATTTGAGATTAAACTATCAACCTACCAAGTACATCAACCATCTGATACCTTTTCTTTTTTTCCCCACTCTAAAAATAGAAAATCAGTATATTCCTAAGCAGTTTTGAAGAATGGCTGCCATAGAAGTTTTGCATTGGGCTTGCAACTGGATTAATGAACAAAGTTCCATGGGATCCACAAACAAAGTCTCACCATCAAGCAGAGACAACAAAGAAATTTCTTACAAATATACCAGGCCAGTGCATTTGCACTATGACTTCAATTTCATCAAAAACATATCTCCTTTAGTAGCATATGACATCAGTGATATGAAATATCAATATTTGAAAGTGGCCTTTGTCAAAATTTACATAAAACCAAGCAGGTGTTTACTTAGAGATACAAAGCAGAGGCAAAGACATACTGGCTGGGACTAAGGACCTAGGAGTTTTCTGTGACAGGGCCTAGCAACAGATTATTTCTAGTGCCTTGAACATTCTCCCCTAGTAAATTGCACTTTAAACTACTGAACAGTAAGACAACAAGTAGCAAATTGCTCTGTGTATGTGACTAGCTCCAGGGTGCATTCCAAGTAAAACTCATGCCAGAGGTATGCCAGTAGCTCCTCAGGTGTATGCCAACTATAGACATTGGTGTACACCAAGGTGCATAGACCAAAAAAGCATTTGCCAAGATTTGTATTTCTTATGCCAGTGCACAAAAGAGTATAGCTTAGGCTATATTAACACCACCATGCCAACATGAAATGCACCTTAGGACAACACATTTTTTATAAGAAACCAGTTTATAAGGAACCTAGCAATAGACAGCCAAATATTTAAGACACTTCTAGAACTACAAGGAAAGAGGTAAGAAACCTTAGATAAAAGTACATTGAAACTGTTACCTGGTTCAACATAAATCTGTACCAAAACAATGTGAATCTAACAATGCTTTAGAATTTGACTCACACTGATACATTTTGTTTGTTATAGGTGAAATAGTCTGCTACATTCACATTCTGTGCATGCTTTCACAATTTAGCTTGCTAAATTAAGAAACTTTTACAAAACTTTTAGAACTAAGATGTGGTTAAAAATTAAGAAATTTTTAGCACTAGGCCATGAGCTAGGCTTCTTATAAAAAAAACATGTAGCCAGGCTCCCTCTGCCACAAGGAGATGAAAAAATATTCAAAAAAACTGTGATCATGCATTCTACCATGAAAGGAGGATGAGCTCCAATGATAAAAATGAAATTGCTAACAAATGCAAATATTTCTAACCACTTTCTACGTATGTTTGACTACTTTAATAATAAAGAAACATGCACCACTTGCGTAGAGTAAACTTTCTGATACAAAGCAAGCAAGATAACCAATTAATTGTATTGCTGAAAATTCGACGTACCAAGTACAATGAATAGAGATGAAGAAAGTATCCTTTACTGCTTCGACATTTTCTAGATGCGTAGGCAGCCCTCTCAAATTCTTTCATATCAAAGTAACTCTTTGCCAAAGTGTAATCATAGAAATCTTTCTGAAAATTGTCACTTGGTTCTTCAGCCAGTGCAGGTAAAGTTTGAAGAGGTGGAAGTGATGATGCTATTTCAATTCCCCTTGGAGATGAAAAGCAGAGAAAAAACTGTGATTTAAATATGGTGCATTGATAGGGTGTCATGATTATTATTATTATCACGTTCAAACACATACAAAAACACAAGGAGAGTGGGCTCACCAGTTAGCTGAATGAATTAGCCCTCGTGAATTGCACTCTCGTACAGACATCAGTAGGTCTCTAGTCACATCTGCTAGTGAAATACTTGCAAGATTTGCCATAATTCCTTCCCTTTGGCTCTCTCTTCCCGCCTGAATCAAATGCTATATCTAACCGAGGCTACGATAGAGAGGCTCTGAAGTTCACGCTTCTGGAAGGTTCACCTGCATCCAAAATGGCACGCATGATGGTTCCTAAAGGAGCGGTAAGCCTGTCTAATATCCATTTTAATCTCTACATTAGTCTATCCCTTAAAGAATTCTTCGATCTATTTACTTATATGTATTTTTTACCCTCATCCAATTTGCATATTTTAAGGGAAAGTAAGTACATTCCGTTTTTTGCAGCTTCCCCAAATCATTTTACTGAAAGAAGGAACAGATTCATCACAAGGCATTCCTCAACTCGTTAGCAATATAAATGCATGTGAAGTCGTTGGAGATGCTATTCGTACAACCCTCGGGCCAAGAGGAATGGATAAAATGGTTGTAGACGCTCAAGGTAGGAAGCTATGATGAAAGCCTCTTTGTCTGTACGCTGTTATAGATACCACTCCCATTTTGAGTTGCATTGATTATTGACGCGACTTACGTAGACAGCTGTATGTTTCTATGTTTCAATAGAGCAGATTTCCGTTTTTGTCTATTTATGCCATTTCCCTGTTTGTTATTCAGGTAAAGCGACCATATCAAATGATGGTGCAACAATTATAAATTTACTTGATATAGTGCACCCAGCTGCCAAAACATTAGTTGATATTGCAAAGTCTCAAGATGCTGAGGTAGGAGAGGTGTTAGTGTTCTCTTTAAAAAACTATGGAAGCGTAGTAAATGTTTTATTGATTTGAAACAATTTACCATTAATGACCAATTATTGTAATGCTAGCTTTTAGTTGTGGGAACCAATCTGGTTATTCTGATGGATACTTTTTTGAGTGAACTTTAGGTTTTTTGTTCATTTTCTAATAACACTTTTATATCCTGTCTAGGATCTTTTTTCTGTTATTGCCCTGCTTCCTCTCTGCCCACATTGGAAGGAGATGTTCCATGTCCTAGAAATTGCAATTTTGCATGTATCTTTGATTAGAATTTTGTGCAGCTGAGATTATTGGCAATAAAAATATGAAATTGCCTTTCCACCCTGTGCAGCTTGTATAGCCTTTGTAATTTTGCAAGATTTGTGCAGCTGCAACCATGGCTGATAGCTGATGTGTGCAAAGGATAAATGCCCTAACCAATGCAAAAATTCCTATCTGGCTCCTTGTGTCACCCTCCTGCTCCCTCCTAACTTTTACACTGTTCCTCTTGTATGTTCTTTTTTCCTTATTAAACTTTCATCTTCTCTTCATGATAAGTTCATTTGTTCTAGGTAGGAGATGGCACAACCAGTGTTGTCCTACTGGCTGTAGAATTCCTTAAACGAGTAAAGCAAATTGTTGAAGATGGTGTTCACCCGCAAGCTGTCATCAGATCATATAGGAAGGCAACACACATGGTGAATATTCTGAATTGATATTTAGCTTTGCTTAATCATTACCAGGGACATAGCTTCAACATATTTTTGGAGGGTGTCAGAGGTTAGCCCTGCAAAAATTTTCTGTGACTTTATAGTAACAGTAGTTGAGCAAATAGTGTAAAATACATTGTGCTACCGTTTTTGCCCTGCAAAATGACAAATTTTCAAGGTTGGGTCGACTTACTTATTTACTTACTAATCTGGTTCATTATGCAGCCATGTGATCATTCTGACACTGATGGTGAGTAATTAACATTAGATAGATGGACCAATAAAATGTTCGATTTTTGAATGAATCATTCAATCAGTCAATTAAATCTTTCACTTTTTTGAAGCGGCCAGTAAATTATTTAAGTAGGTGTCAAGTACTGAATAGACACAACAATTGATTATTGTGATTATAGCAAATGTGTTTCCCTTTTCAAATTTTTGGTTTCAATTCAGAGTTATTATAAGTGGGAAGCAATGTTAGAAATGTTGTTCATGAAGAAAAATTTTTAATGTTTTGAGAGATTTGTAATAGTGCAAGTATTTGCCTTGTTGGTGAGGAATAGTGATGTCCCTTCTGATATTTATCAAATACTCGATTATTCAGTGATATGGGTGTGATCATAATTTAGGTTGATTCCACCATAGGCATGGTCAGACATACAGCGTTTCTAGTACAAAGTTTCTTATGAGCAAACTCTTTGCACAACGAATGGAAGAAAACTGTCTGTTTGGCTGCTGTGAAGTAGCATCATAAAGAGCCATTTGATAAATTATTGACATAGTAACAGCCATATTCCTTGCACTTCAGTCAGAGTATGAAATTTTTTGACTCTAACTTGGATAATCAGTGTATGTGACTTCACCTGAAGAATTGAAGTAGTCGAGTAATTAGATAACCAAAGCATTTGACTATGCTTGATTTTGAGTCCTCCCGAATACTCAGTCAGAGAATCCTCTGACCGAATACTCAAACTGATGACCGAATACTCAAACTGATAACCGAATATCAATTAATCGGTCTTTGTTGGGCAGCCCTAGTGAGGAATACAGTTTAGGCTTTTTTATCATTTAGAGCTTGGAGGGCATTGTCAACTGCTATTTGCCATTCATAGTTTATGTATTTTTAATTTGCAAGCAAAATTACGGAAAATAGATTACATTATAAAAGCTCTTGAAACCAACTGGAGCTAGTAGTTTTTGATAATATTTAATTTAGCAATTCCTGACATCCTTGTCATTCTCTTTCCAGGCTATTTCAAAAATCAAAGAATTATCTGTCAAAATAAAGAAGGATGATGAGAAGTGAGTATCATTCCAAAGCTTTTTGTATGTGAACTTGCTCATCTATTGTAGCTGTATTTGTTTATATCTTATCTACAATGTCTGCCAAAGTCTTGGAACACTTTCTGTGATTTATGCTATAGACGAACTACAAAATCCCCTCCCCCTTACAACAATGTCGTTTGAAGTTGATAGGAATAGCACTGGAGGGAGAAATGGTGTCTTTCCAAATAACTAAGGGCTTTGGCTATCGATTCAACATTGTATGAAGGGGAAGGGGGCTCACAATTGTCATTTCTGCTGCAAAAATAGGACAGAAATGTAAAATTCTCAACACTGTATGGGTGTTCCAAGGACTTTTGGCAGACTTTGTAGCTATTGATTTGCTCAGATCCATGATGAATTTGAGATGCTGTTCACACACTGAAGTCTTTGTGTTGACATATCTAGAGTATATCTGAGATCTGAGTCTTGTGACATATGAAGTATTTTTGCTTCAATTATAGGAGGATCATAACAGAGATTGCTGCTAATTTTGTTTTTTAGTTATTGCTGTATATGATTATATGTTAATCATTTCAGAGAGATTTAACTTGTGTATTTCAGAGAGATGAGAAGACTCTTGGAGCACTGTGCTGCCACAGCATTGAGTTCAAAGCTTGTCGCACAACATAAAGATTTCTTCAGTAAAATTGTTGTAGATGCTGTGTTACACTTGGATGAATTATTGCCTCTCAATATGATTGGTATCAAGAAGATCCCAGGTGGAGCATTGGAGGTATAACTTACTGATTGTTATTAATGGTGCTTGCCTTATGATTGTAAACTACTCAGTCAGTTTTTCTAGATGAGAAATGGTAAACAGTAGTGTTTGTTGTTGAACATGTTCTTGAAGAGGGGTAGGTGGGGACTACTTTATCTATACAGCAATATCATGTGATACAGCAATATCATGTGACTTCAGGCCCTTATCTTGTGGGTTTTTTGGGTTTTTTTGAATTTGTGTGAAGTATTTGATGGAAGAATATTGAGGCTTAAGCTTGTATTAGAATTCTGGTATTTAAATCAATATGTTCATTTAGTGCACAGATTACTTTTTATCACAATTTGATAGATTTTTGATGCTTCTTAAGTACTCTGAAGAAGTACTAAAAACATTTCAAACTTCCCTTTCTTTTCCCCTCTCTTTCTCTAGTTGAAATTCCATCATTGCACTGTTTAAAGTGGGGATTTGGTTATTTTGTTGTAGGATTCTTCCCTTGTGCTTGGTGTTGCATTCAAGAAAACATTTTCATATGCTGGATTTGAAATGCAGCCTAAGAAATATAAAAATCCAAAAATAGCGTTATTAAATGTAGAATTGGAGCTGAAAGCTGAAAAGACAAATGCTGAAGTGAGAGTTGATACTGTAGAGGTAGGCTAAGATTTTAAGCTTTTTTCCAGTTTTCTTATGATATATACAGAGTTTACTTTTATAGGGATCCCTACTCATTAATATAGTTGACTTATTTGCATGCAGATGACCTCTTAACTAGTCAAGAAAACTTCTGTTTACATTGACAGATGACTGCTTTTAACTGATATACAATGGATTCACATCCTCAGCTAATTTATTTTGTTGTAATCAGCTAGGGATGGATCATGAGTTCAGTTGCTTCAAAAGCACCTTCTTTAATTTGATCCTAATATTGATATCAGAGTGTTTTACATGTAGTAAAAGTGCATGAGGTATTGGCTGAAGTCTTAACATTTTAATTATATTTTCAAGTTCATCCTTTCAGCTTTCTTGTCCCTGTACAGGGTTTTGTTAGCTTATTTTAATGATTCCATTCTGCTCCTATTCCATTTATCTGATATGTTGTTCTAATGATCTATGATGAATTGTTTTGCTGTTCACACACTGAATTCTCATGTGGATACTCAATGTCTGAGATCATTCTTTGAATTTTTTATGTGTCTATTTACAGTATACTCTGGTTATACCTTGTGTACCAGAGCTCATTAATCTGTGGGAGAGCTGAGCGCTGCCCGCAGGCCCAAAACATCACACTGCACAATTCAGGGTGTCCACTCCAGCTGGAAATGCTGCAAAAGCTGGAAATGCTGGAAAAACTGTAAAATGAGCCTCTTTTCAGAAGTTGGCTGGAATAGCTGCAAAAACTATAGGTTTTCTCCTGCTTTTGCTGGAAAAGCTGGAATTTTATTTTTGGGCCAAATAGTAATTAACGGCATAGTTAGATGACAGATGATCTTATCAAGAAACAGCATTAGAGAAAAAGAGATTTTGCAATATCACGTGGGACAGGCCTTTTTCACCAAGTTGACCCAGGATTGGAAGTTTTCCTTATGTTTTGTCAGGGTGGTTGGTAGATCCTTACCATCCAAGGGTGGTTTACCAGAAGATATTGGATTTATACAGGAAGTTCCAATTTATTGGAAATTTCAAAGTCACTCAATACTTTGTGACAATAGTTAGGCCGCATTTTCAATGGATGAAATTTTACATCAAAATTCATGGTATGGCTGGAAAACAATGTGTTTTTTCTGCCCAAAAGGCTGGAAAGAGGCCACTTTTTGTTGAAACTTTTGCAGGAATTTCAACCTTAACTCAGTGGACACCCTACAATTTCTACAGGCACTTTTGGTCCAAATCTCAATTTTTCCACCTGTTTCATTCTTTTTTCATGCACACACATTTTTCTTGCTTGCAGGAACAATGTACTTTTACTAAGGCTTGCATCATACTTCAAGGGACCTACGAATTTAGTACTTGATATCCTTTATGTGCCATAATTAGATTATACTATGTAATAGTCATTTTACTTCATAGGAACTTTTGTGCACCTATCAAGTGCCTATTTGAATGGATATTTTAATTGGAGAAAGCTCCATTTTAATGTGTGAATTTTCCAATTAGGAATATCAAAATATCGTTGATGCTGAATGGTCTATTCTGTATGATAAACTTGACAGTATTGTGAAAAGTGGGGCAAAGGTTGTTCTGTCAAAGCTTCCAATTGGTGATGTCGCAACACAATACTTTGCTGACAGGTATGCATTTATCTAATGGAACTTCATTTTCGTTTGCTGCTAGTTAGTTTGATGATATCATGGCTAATTTTGCTGTGGTGAACTCTCTAGAAATTCTTTCATATATATATATATATATATATATATATATATATATATATATATATATATATATATATATATATATATATATATATATATATTGTTTTTTCTTAAATATGCATCCAAACTTTGGCACATCCTCCATAGTAGTGCATTGCTTTGGATCATATACTTTTACACTGTCTTTTTTGATACAGAGATATCTTCTGTGCTGGACGCGTAACTGAAGAAGACTTAAAGCGTACTATGAAGGCATGTGGTGGGTCAATTCAAACCTCAGTACAAAACCTCGGAGACAATGCTCTAGGAACGTGTGAGGACTTTGAAGAAGTACAGATTGGAGGTGAAAGGTAGTATTTGAATTTCTTTTCAAGCGGTGGTTCGTTTCAGTGAGCTCTGTTATTGCACAGGTATTTACCGCATTGCCCGGTATGCAAGTAAACCTGTCGAGGTACCAGTTTTATGCTTAAGAATGGTGAGAAATGATGTACTCGGTGTACAAGTCAATTGTACTTTTTGGTTAAAGATACCAAAATTTGAAAGCTAAATAAAAGTACTCAAAAATATAAAAAATGTTTCCGTCTTCCTCTACATATGATGAATGCTCGTTTTCAGAACCGAGGTGGAATTATGCGATTCGTTTTGAAGCCATTACATTGCAGTTCAAACAGTTGCACACGATAATAGCAGAATGGAAAATTTGTATTTAAATAACACCCGGCGTATAAGGCGATTCCCAATTTTTGACTCAAAGTTTCGGATCCAAAAACTTGACTTATACATCGGAAAATACGGTGATTTCTTTGATACTTTAAGTGAAACCAAACAGTTTCGCTTCGAACAGGCCATGTCTTGAGACACGTCAAATCGCACATATCGCCCAAGTCAACATCACTGTCAAGCGTGCAATTGCACGTGCCAAATAGGAACTTCGTTGTCGCAACTTCAACGCTAGTGACTGTCACCTTTTGCTTTTATAACTTTGCTTTAGCCTGTTTCATTCTAAATGAAACATTTGAAATGGTTCAGCGACTAGAAACTTTGTATTTCGGAAACACAAATCTAGGATCGTACGTGGAACTCCAAATACTTAAGAGGAATCGCTCTTGCAGACAAAGGTGCACGTGCGAATTAATGCTGTTGCACCAGTTTATTCCAGACATGGACTGCTTCAAACATGTTTCTTAGACAGAAACATATTTGATATGTAGAATATAGGTAATGCTGACGAGACAGCATCAAGCTGTCGCTCAAATTTGTTGGACCAACTGCCAACTCATTTGAATGAACAGATTCAAATGTACGACGTTAGTAAGTGCGAGTCAGAATGTGGTAGCTGGTAATTTGTTAGGGTATTGAAACCTGGCATTTTCCTAAAGAAGTTGTTTTTCGTATCCTGCATATTGAAGAGTATGGCAGGAAAGTGCGGCAGATCTTGTATGCTCGATACTTTAGTAGCTGGAATTGGATATACCTCACAGAGCCTCTGCAGGAAATATGTTACAGATACTCGGCCTCCAAGATTAGTTGGATGCAATAGTTTAAGGTGAATAGGCCGTGCTTGTTTGCAAATGGTGTAAAACATAGAGTTAATATAACTAGAGCGCTGACTGACTAATCCCATTGTATACAAAACAGGGGCCCAGCATGCAAATCCATAATGGCGCCCTAGTAAGGCAGAAAGTTAGTGTACACTAGACGCAAAAAGGAAATAAATCATGTTTCCGCTGCTTATTTCACGGATATTATAATACATTATGGCTTTGGAGAGAGACTAAGAGTTTTTCATGCTTTTTTGGAG
>WIPJ01000174.1:584746-596748 GCA_018155075.1 Cassiopea andromeda
AAGAGGTATTTGATTGGAAACCCTATGCGAGGTCGTTCGCTGAAACTTCAGCACGAAGAACTATAGGGATACAAGAAATATTTTTTGTCACGTAGCTCTGTTCTTGGGACACAATTCACTGTGAAAGGAAAATTGTATTTTTATCTGCGTATTTAGGTCGTGCTGAGCACGACCAGCACGACCGCTAGCTACGCCACTGGTACTGGGTTCATACGGTTAGGAAAAATGAGGAAAAAGCTGTGTTTTTATAGACAGCAAGAAAAAGTCAGGAAATTTAGTTGAAACGTGAAGAAAGTCGAGAGAAAGTCATGTAATTTTATCATTCATGCAAACGACTTCTTTTTTTGCCCAATGGACAACTCTACGCATTGCATATGCATGCCAAAGCAAATCGGGAAAAATATCATGTATTTCTAACATGTAGTCAGAAAAAACACGTTTGTTTGCAAGATAAAGTCAGGAAAAGTCAGGGAAAATATTAAGCAAAATACTTATGAACCCAGCATATTCCTCGCAAAATTTATCACTTATCAGTGAGATTGAGTGGCAAGGACAGGAAGATCTTATTTAGTTAATTTTTCGCATTAATTGTGCTACTCAGTGTACAATTTATAATACTATACAAAAATGCTATATGAGGAATGAGATAGCGGACAGAAATGTTGTTCGTGTTTTTGTAGTCCCCGCTCTTTGCTGATTATCTACTGTTGGTTTTATTGATAGTAAAATTTGTTTATTGAAGAGCTGATCTTTCATAGAGTGCTTTTGAAATGATAATGGTTATAATTAATTTGTTTCGTGTTTTTATTATTTTAGTCATTACGTAATTGTCTTTAGCTGTTTGTCAAAAAATAGCATATCATTTGCTAAATTTAGATTGGAATCTACAAGTGCTCAAAGTATCATGTTTTAGCATCAATTTAGTATTGCCACCAAAACAGGGAAATCAGGGAAAGTCTGGGAATTTTATTTTATATCAGGAAAAATCGGGGGAAAATTTGAGATTTTTTTAGAAAATCAGGGAAAATCAGGGATCTTTCAAGTTTCTAATTATTTCATTTCAGAGAAGTGACTTTCTCCATGCTCAGTCCTGCATCCAGCTGAGTGTGATTGTTACCAAATTTTACCCTTTTGTATATCAGTCTGTTCTATGCAGTCATTTTGGGGCGCAGTGTCGTTTTGTTATGAAGCCAAAAATTTGAACGGTAAAAAATAGTTTCAAGGTTCTCCAATACCTCATATCTGTCCAGTGAAATGATAAAAACTATGTATTTGTTGTTTGAATATCAGGGAAAATGAAAATCATTTCACTGAAAATATGCGGGAAAGTCGGGTGATCTTTTCCTGAAATAGTAGTGGCAACCTTGATTAAATCAAGTAGCTTTTTAGCACAAGTAGCCGTTCAATTAGAATTTTATGTTTTTCTTATAGATTCAACCTTTTCAAAGGCTGTCCAAATGCAAGAACTTGTACGTTTATACTTCGTGGTGGGGCTGAACAGTTTATGGAAGAAACAGAGCGATCGCTTCACGATGCAATCATGATTGTGAGAAGAGCTTTAAGGGTCAGTAAACGTAATTCTCCCATTAGAGTTTGTGCAGATAAAGAACCCCATCCCCTTGGCTTTTTAACCGCTTGGAAAACCCCCTGGATTTATCACCTCTGCATCCAATTTCACAAAACATCGTGCATCAAAAATGCATTCAAAAGGCCACTACTTTTGATATTTGCATATGGCAGGCCATATACTCCCAGTTGGCCCCGTTTTGTTCGAACAACCTTAAAGGATTGGCTACATAGGCATAAGTATTCGAATCTGTTGGCCAATGGCGTTGCTTAAATGTATGAAACCTGGCACATCTATGCAGAACGTTTCTAGTAATTTTATAGGAAATTAAGCACTTTAAATGCTCATGAAGATATCTTTATAGTCTGAAATCTCTAGGTATATAGTTTGATTCAATTTATTTAGTGGAAATAATAGCTGCCTTAGAAGAAAGTTATTTAGAAGTTAGCAAGCTCATTTTGGTATAAATGCACAATTTTTGATAAAGAATCTAACATTTACATCTCTTTGCCATGCCGTCATTCCTAATATATGGTTTCAATGTAAATCTTGCAGTTTGACTCGTGTACGTTGATTCGTTAGAGAAGAATCGATTGAAAAGCTTAGTCTAGAAGGCAGAGTGGAGAGATGTAGGAGCACTGGAAGACAGGGACAAGATTTTCTTCAGGGTCTGGCAATGGCGGCAGGAATGAAGACGATGGAAATGTTACTGCTAGCACAAGGCAGAAATGGTTTTAGGTACATGGTAGCCAACGTCAGACCCTCATATGGCACGTAAAGAAGAACAAGTTGATTTCTGTGAAAAATAGGGTTTATCCAATACCTTTAGAAACTTGGGGAGGGGCAAGGGACACTCACCCCCAAATTACTGTAGATGCGAAGAGTTGTGACAAAGCTACATAAAGCCTGGTCTCCATTGAGTCACAGGGTGCTGCAGAGGTGCAGAGATAGAAGCATTTCTGTCTCTGGGATAAGGGTCGCAGCGTATCGCAAAATTTCGCATTATTTCAGTGCAGCGGTTTCCATTAGTGACCTTGCGATTCATTGGAAATCTGGCTTAAGTTATTCAAAAGTAGCAATAATCGACAATTTTAAGACTCCCCCCCCCCTCTTTTCCTCGATAGATGTTGACATGCCTGCTACTGGCCCTAGGATATACGAATTATTTGTTTGGTTGATGCATTTTCTCAGATTGTTTTGATTTTTTGCAGAATGATGCAGTTGTGGCGGGTGGTGGTGCCATCGAAATGGAACTTAGCCGACACCTACGTGACCACTCAAGGACGATCGCTGGGAAGGAGCAGCTACTGATAGCAGCCATGGCTAAAGCATTTGAAGTCATCCCAAGGCAACTGTGTGAAAATGCCGGCTTTGATTCGACCATTATCCTCAATAAACTACGACAAAAGCATGCCTCAGGTAAGTCGCCTTTTTATCTTGAAATTTATTGAAAGAACTGTCTATGACCTACGCACTTAATGAATATGTTTTGCAATCAATTCAGAGATATGATATATAACGGATGCCCTCAACTTTCAGTCTGCTAGACTGTCTTTCGGAAGGGACGTTAGATTTGGGGTAGCATTCCTGGATGCGGCATACACAGTAGACCTAAATGAGTTGAAGAGCTAGATATAACCCTAACTGAGTTGAAAAGCTAGAGGTAACAGTCTACTCAAAATTAAGTAGGGAACAACAAAAACAGCATCAGCTGTTCTCCTTCACAGCAAATTTGAATTAGTTCTGGCAATTATCATTCGCTTTCGCCTTCCATTTGACCTTCATTTCAAATTACCTCCTGTGGTAGTCCACGTATGTATTGTGATATTACATTGGGCCTCACTTTTAGTTTAGCGAGCGCGAAGAGTATTACGACGCAGTGGTGTGTGAAATGGGGTTGCTTTTGGCATTAGAAAGTGTTGATGTAGCACGTAATAAAATGCAAATGTAAGTTATCGATTTAAAGTTGTAATCCTGAAAAAGTTCTTTGTTATACTTGGAGTTCAAGTATAGTTCACATGTTCTAGTTGACTGAGGTGCCGAAAAACCCCCAAAGAATTTTAGAACGTTATTTCAAAGTAGTGTAAACTTGCACTGTTTTATGCGCCCTTATTGTCATCATCAAGGCCGTCGAGAGATTTCAGAATCTGTGGGGCAAAATGGAAACACAAGGCTCCCCGTGAGCGATGCAAGCAGAAAAATAGAGAAACTGGATATCAGCCTCGGAAACTCGCTGCTACTACTACTTTGTAAGGCCCCCTAAACCGTGAGTTCCTTAGATTTATGGGGTCACTTATACCTTGAGGCCTTGGGGAAACTTTCCCTCTTGCTTCCCTCTCAACGTCTCTAGTCATCAGTACTCTGGGTCTTTTAAAGATATCGGACAATGGCATTCGTTATCTCTTTTGTATCCAACTCCTCTCGTGTGAGCAAATGAGCGAACCTTAAGCTCTTTTTTAAGATATGTCACGTAGCAATATATTTTCTGTTGCGTGTTAGATGCTCTCTGATTTGATTTGCAGATAGCATGTTCTTTCACTTGACATGCTAAGTTGTGTTTCAATTTGCTTATCTCAAGAATTTTTCTTTTTTCACAAATCAAGTAGTCAAGAGATATCAATTGGAAAATTTAGAGTTAAATGTAAATAGGCTGTGATATTCTTTCATTTTCATTAAAAAATATTTAGTACCATGATAAATTTTTAATGACCCCCAAGTTCTATTTAATATATGCAGTTTACTTGCTACTCAGTTTTCAATCAGTTCTCAAAACGTGCTGAGCCAACTGTATTACGGAGTGAGTGAGAGTTACAGAGTTTTAGATGAGATGGGTTGCGGTGCCAGTCAAAGATCCACTGCCTCCGCGAAGAGTAGCAGCATGGGTAATAGAAAGCCCTTTGTAGAGTATGAACAGTCGTTTACCACAGCTAAGCTCCTTTTAATTGGGGGTGATTTTTCTGGCAAGAGTACGATTATGAAGCAGATGAAAATCATACACACGAATGGTTTTTCGTTTGAAGAATGCTGTTTCTATAGGCTACTCGTTTACGAAAACGTCATCGAGGATATCCAAGCTATTACGAGTGCAATGCATTCTTTATGTATCGACTACGAAAACCCAGACCGAGAAGAGGATGTAAGCCAATTGCCCTTGCTGGTTGCAGATAAGACGAGTGATACTTTACCTGTTGAGCTCTTGGCTATTATGAAGAGACTGTGGGCTGATCAAGGTGTCCAGAAGTGTTTTTCCAGAGCTAGAGAGTACCAACTGAACGATTCAGCAGGATACTATTTGTCTGAGTTGGACCGGATTGGGGCTCCGGGTTATTTCCCCACTGACCAAGACATATTAAGAGCAAGGATGAAGAAAACTAAAATCATCGAAACACGTTTCAATATCCGAGATCTCCATTTTAGGATGTTTGATGTTGGGGGTCAGAGATCTGCAAGGAAGAAATGGATCCATTTTTTTGAAGATGCTACTGCTATCATATTTTGTGTAGCGCTGAGTGAATACGACCTCGTTCTCTCTGAAGATAAAGAAACGAACAGGATGAGAAAAAGCCTCCAGATGTTCGCTTCAATCTGCAACAGTCAGTGGTTTTTCAATACATCGATATTCCTGTTTTTGAACAAGAAAGACCTGTTTGCTGAGAAGATCAAAATATCGCCACTCAACGCGTGCTTCCCAGAATACGATGGCGCAAACACTTTTGAAGAGTGCGGGAATTATGTGAGGGAGCAATTTGTTAGCCTCTGCGATGCAACTACAAGAAGAAAGCTGTTTACATATTTCACATGCGCATTAGATACGGCAAACATTCAGTTTGCATTCGACGATGTAGCTGACGTCATCATCAAATCACGAATAGGAAATTGTTAGTTTCCATCCAGTTCTAGCGGCAACCATTGAACTTGACTTACTTAAGTGTCTATTGAAGGAACATTATAAGAAATTCTTATGGAAAGCTTTAGCGTCTAATTTGCCCTGTTATTTATCCATAAACTGTCTTTTGCGTAGGTAGGGAGTTTCTTGGATTTGGCAGAAAACAGGGTTAACGGAATTGAATGAAATTTGTTTGAATGTTTTTTGATTTATCTTTAATCCTTAGCTTTTTCTTAAACGGACTCGAACGCTAGTATAATCAGATATTATACTAACGCAAAGTCTGTTGGTACTACAGAGCTTTACCACAGCACGAAAATGCGACAACATTCTTTTGACATACTTAAAAGCTTTTTTTCGTCGGAGACTCATCTTTTTACTTTTACTTTTACTTTCATCTTCAAAGCTTTTAAGTATGTCAAAAGAATATTGCCGCTTTTTCGTGCTGTGGTAATGTTCTGTAGTACCAACAGACCTCGTGCTAGTATAATATCTGATCAACGCCTTGATTAGGACTGCTGAAAGCTAACTACACGTGCTCTAAACTATACTACTAATTTATGATAATTTATGATGACTAAATATGGATTCATAATATTATAGCTAGGTATTGGTTTGATTTGTCTTTATGATGTATAGGAAGCGTTTCTTATACTATTGTTGCGTATGCTCATTTGGGGTTTTTCACATACCGTTATGAGATGTTAGCAGTTTGAGGTAAAGTTTTAGTTGAACCTCCTTGTCAAAAGAGCACAAGTCTTTGTTGCACAAGTTAGTACACGTTTTTTATAAAAAACCATAATTTTGCCTAAGCCTCAATTTTCTTAACTTTTCCCGAAATTGAGCCTGACATTTTCTTAAATTTTTATTAACTTTTTTCAGAAGTAAACTAGCTAAAATGGGTTAAACATTCGTTGTTGATATTGTATACTTGAATTTGAAATCCATCTTTAACATTTTGAATGCAGTAATGACGAAATATCGATTTTTGACCAATAAAAACACTAAATTTTGGGAATTGAGCCTCTTGATTTTCTTAAGATTTTCCTAAGATTTTGACCATTTGAGACTCATATTTTCTTAGAAACGTTTTTCTTATAAAAAACTTGTGTGAATTCTCTCCAAACATTCATTATCGGGCCGGAGTGGTTTTTCCAGGAGCAGCCCCTAGAAAATGTTATGCGTCACCGAACATTGTTCAGCATTGATTAGCGTTATTCTTTGCAAATGTACGCGGTGCTGATTATGGTGGTGGTAGTGATAGTGGTGGTGTTGATCATGATGGTGATTCATGGTGGTGTTGATCATGATGGTGATTCATGGTGGTGGTGATCATGATAGTGATTCGTGGTAGTGGTGATCATGATAGTGATTCATGGTGGTGGTGATCATGATAGTGATTCATGGTGGTGTTGATCATGATAGTGATTCATGGTGGTGGTGATCATGATTGTGTTTATCGTGATGATGTTCATCGTGATTGTGTTGATCGCGAATTTTTTTTATCGTAGTGGCTGCGTTAGTGGTAGTCATTATGGCGATGATGATGTTAATAGCAAATTGACATAAACCTTCGACAACAACAGTAGATTGATAGTTTTGTCATGGTAACAGTGTTTTTATCAGAACTTGGCTGGGCATTTTAAATCATTGCCAAGTGTATTGAACAACAAAGTAGCAATTTCCTAGTTTCTAGTTTCCATTTTTCAGTAGTTAATCCAGCTTCTCCGCAACGACACCGAGTCATTTGATGTGGTTTCTGCTGGTGATCAATTGACAATAGCTATCTTGTTCGGTTTGCAGCAAGTGCGACAGAAGCAGAATTTTAAACAAGGACTGCTAAAAGCCAATGCAAAGCCACCGTGTTTGTTGTCCATATTGCCACGCAAGTAGTGACGATATGGTACGGCTAGGGGGCTATAGCCCCCAATGGCACATGCTAGACCCAGTGGTGATTTCTAAAAATTTTAACAAGGGGGGCTCTAGGTTCAACCACACCCATATTGTGGGTGTGATCTAGTTGCAACCACGCCCAAAATTTCAAAGACGCAGATATGATACTTTAGTTTAGTACTAATGAAGTGTAATAAACAATTAGAAATGTCTCAATTACCATATAGCAGTGAGGAATTAATCATACGAATAAAAACGCTTCAGAAGCAAGGTCAATACACTTTGAAAAGCAAGGCCAATGCAAGAATGAGCCCCCGAAAATGAACAGTAATTTCAACAAGGGGCTCGGCCCCCCTGAGCCCCCCTGGAAATCACCCCTGGCTAGACCCCGTCGAAAGGTGAAAAGCTTCTCTCAGAGTTTTTTAAGTAGTTGTTATGCTTGTGGGCACCTTTGCCATTATGTGGAGCTGAAATTGTTGAGAGAAAGACCTTGGATACGTTTCACAGTACGCCGTCGGAAAATTCCTGGGGCCACCCCTGGGCCACGTTATTTTTTGTTGAGAAAGGCTATTTTTTCATTTAAGCTTTTCATCACTGATATAAAGTACCTTACTTAGACAATAGATTCTCATTGGACAAGGCAAATCACGTGTTTTCAAGAGCATTATTTTATTGATATGAAAGACATTGTTCTGTTTTCAGATGAAATTAGCCGACTTAAAAGTACCTAAGTTTCTTAGTTCTTTTCATGTGGTGTTTGCAGCACCACATCACTCAGATAGTCTCTTACATGTACACGTTTTTTTAGAAGAAAAAAGTTTATAAGAAAATGAGGCTCAAACCGGTAAAATCTTAAGAAAATCGTAAGAAAATCACGAGGCTCAATTTCCAAAATTAAGTGTTTTTATAGGCCAAAAATCGGTATTTCGTCGTTATTGCATTCAAAATGTTAAAGATGGAATTCAAATTCAAGTATACAATATTATTAACGAAAGTGTAAACCACTCTAGCCAGTTTATTTCAGTAAAAGTTAAGAAAAATTTAAGAAAATCTCAGGCTCAATTTCGGGAAAATTTAAGAAAATTGAGACTCAGGCCAAATGATAGCTTTCTTATAAAAAAAACGTGTAATTACACTTTGTGAAAAAATTTCAAAAATCACAAAACTCACAAGCATCAATCACAAAATTCAAACTTTTGAAAAAAATAAAGTTTATAAGAATATTAACGCTAAGAATCCCTGAAATTTAAGAATAACTTAAGAATAGTACAAGACTCAAGCTTAATCAAGACTTAAAATTTTTGTGTATTGGAGTTATAGTACTGTTTGGAGATAAACTTTTGAACCATCAATACAATACCGTAGTCACTAGAATAAGCGGCGCTTAATTTTTTCTCATACTTCAGAATACGGCGCTTGTTTGAGGTCGGCGCTTAGTTTCAAAGAAAAGAAACAAAATAATTTTAAACAACACAATATACCTTTTCAATGAACTAGTATAGAATGAAAAGAAAACCCAATTCATTCACTTTTTAACTGCAACACAATGTAAGAGTGTAGCCATTTTCCGAAGCTAAAGAAATAAAGTAGACATTGACTTATTTGTTCGTTTTGTATACTTCGCTCGTCATGTCAAAAATAACCAACACCATTGAATCAGCGATGGCCAGAGTTTTACTGCGGCGCTTATTCGAAAGCGGCTCTTATTCGATTCAATACGGTATTTATTGTTTTGTACCATTTTTGTTTTGCTTTTTGATGAAGTAAGACTTCAACCAAAGATTTGATTATATCCCTTTGATTTTCAGACAAAGTTACACCTTTTGGCTGTTAAGAATAATTTTAGAATAATCCAGGACTCAAATTCTAAAAGATTTAAAAATATTGAGGCTCTTCAGAAAGTTACATATTTATATAGAAAAATGTGTAGCATAAGAAATGACAAATATTTCAGAAATCATGTAAAATGGCAATAGTCATTAAAATTTCGTTCACTTTTTGGAGTCATACTCCTCTTATTACTATGAGGTTCTTGAATTTCAAGGGTCTCTAGAGCCAGATTTCTAATACCTTGGTTCCTTATTAAAACAATTTCAAAAGACATAGCAGAATGATTTTTTGCTAGAAGATGAAATAATGTTGGTATTTAGATATCATATTACCATATAGGTTGAATTTTCTATACTTAAGCATACAACGTCACTCAAAATTGAAGTCTTTCATGGCGCAACTAGAAAGTTTTGTCCAAACGTCGCCTGCTGTTTGCAATAATAGAAATGAATTTTCAATCCGTTATGCTAAAATTCATTGATCAATTTTATTCATTTCAGGGAGTAGCCGTTTGTACTTAATTTATTCAGATCCAGTTATGAAGTAGCTGAAGTCTGCAAAAATGCTTCCTTCTACGAACTGCATTTCTTGGATATGCAAGTGTGTCCCACGGCATATCTTTCAAAATGCACTCCAGTCTTAAAAATTAATGTGAATCACATAACAAGTTTATCATCTTTCAGCGAGATCAGTTAACATTTAGAGGTTTTACCCCTTTTTTCGACACTTTCCATGTAAC
Source organism: Cassiopea andromeda (assembly GCA_018155075.1). Lineage (NCBI taxonomy): Eukaryota > Metazoa > Cnidaria > Scyphozoa > Rhizostomeae > Cassiopeidae > Cassiopea > Cassiopea andromeda. Next base: position 594,662 of record WIPJ01000174.1, read on the forward strand.
TCATCACCTATAATTTGAGAATCCCAGTAATTTTAGTTGAATATTGAAGGCAGTCTCCTCCCAGCACAAAACATCTCATCTTTATGCACTAATAGAGACCACAATTTTCCAAGTTTATTTTGATTATGACGTCAGTGACAGCGTCAAACACGAATTGAATGTTGGTAGTATCCGTTGCGCATGTGAAATGTGAATAAAGCTCTTTGCCTTTTTTCCGATTGTTTAACTCCTCAAACTGTTCCCGTATGTATGCCCCAGCCTCCTCATCTGTGTCAGCACCGTCATATTCTGGAAAGCATATTTTGAGTGACGATGTCTTGATTTTCTCAGCAAACAAATCTTTCTTGTTCAAGAAGAGGATGATCGATGTTTTTATAAACCATTGACTGTTACAGATTGAATCGAATATCTGCAGACTCTCTTTCATCCGGTTTGTTTCTTCATCTTCAGCTAGAACGAGGTCGTATGCACTCAGCGCTACACAGAATATTATGGCAGTCACACCTTCAAAACAGTGGATCCACTTCTTTCTTTCGGACCTCTGGCCCCCAACATCAAACATTCTGAAATGCAGTTCCCGGAAATTGAATTGTGTCTCAATTATTCCAGTTGTCTTCACCCTTGTTCTCAAGACATCTTGTTCAGTCGGACAGTAGTCGGGAGCCCCAATCCGATCCATTTCCGACAGGTAGTACCCTGCTGAATCGTTCAGCTGGTACTCCCTGGCTCTCGAAAAGCTTTTTTGGACACCTTTGTCGGCCCACAGCCTTTTGATGATCCCTACAAGCTCTTCTGTAAGCACATCTTCTTCTGAAGTGCCTGCTAAAGTAAAAAGTTGTCGCTCGTCTTCCGCTCTAGAGGCATCGTCATACTCGATTTCTAACCGACTCATAGCTTTAATTATCATCTGTATTGATTGAACTAGATTAGAATAGACAACTGCTTTAAATTGGGAAAGTTCTTCGGTGGAAAAACCATTATCGTGTATGATCTTCATTTGCTTTACAATCGTGCTCTTCCCCGATTCACCAGCACCAAGTAGAAGCAACTTTACGTCTTTCGCATCACGCTGACCGTCTGTTTTCAATGTCTTATCAATCATTTTGCTCCTTTCTGCGGCTACCTTGTCCTCTGCAGTTTTACTAATCATGCAACCCATAATGGCCTAAAATTTACTTTTTTCCGGACTACGAAGCCGTTCCAATATCTTGCAGAACCCAAAACTCGAGATTTTTATGTGTTATCCACCCACTATCTTTGTGTTCTTTTGAGTGATTTTCTTGTTTTCAGAGTCTTTGTTATACATACGATCGCACTTTTATCAAATAGATCCTGGTTTTTCAATAAAATGGATAAAAGTGCAGTACTCGTTTCCGTGTTCTGCTCCTTGCCCAGGATGACATTGATATTAGCATGAGCTCTTCTTCACCTGTCAATACGCCTGCTTTTTTAAACAACGTTCATAAATGTCTGCTGAAATCAGTTAACAATGGAATGACATCAACTTCCGGCTGTTTGTGACGTCCTGTTTTATTGTGTTTCTGACTGCACTTCAAGTTAATGGTTTTGTCTGTTTCCCACAATTTTCAAGAAGACACTTAGGGAAAACCCAGCGTTCAATGCCTCTTGATCTGTAGTGGCTGATTGCTTAAGGTTTCATAATGGTTTTTAAAATATTTGATAAAGCAGGAAGTACGATAGGTTCACAAGACCGAGGCCCCATTTACACTATACCGGCTTGCGTTGCGTTGCGTTGCGTTGCGCAATAGAATGATTCTGTCGGATAGGGCGATCGTTGATACTATAGCGGATGACGTTACGACAGCACGGCGTTACTGTCATATCGCCTACAGAGCGAAGCGATTTTCCTCTACGACCCTGTTTCCACTGACCCAGAGTATGTGAATACGGATACAAATTTGTCGAATCCGGCCTTGCGTTTCCACTGATTCGAGGAAATACGGATATTTTGGAATACACTGTCTAGAGCAGTGCTTCTCAACCTTTTTGATCTAACCGCCCCCCAATTCAACGAATTTTTTTAAAACGCCCCCCCCTCCTCTCGAAATATACTTTCTTTCATCAGT
>WIPJ01000174.1:598904-641216 GCA_018155075.1 Cassiopea andromeda
TTCATAAGTAAATATGTTATATCATACCTTCTCAAAACGCCCCCCTAAATTCTCAAAACGCCCCCGTTGAGAATCACCGGTCTAGAGTGTATTTTTCTGGCTCCGGAGAAATTCGAATACGCAGCGTATTAGTGGAAACACTCTTGCCTGGAAATTTTGGAATACGCTGCAACACTAACAACGACTTTTGAATGGTTTGGGGCCAAAACGTTTGAAGTGCATTGACGAGGCCTAGAGAAATAATCTCCGAAGTGTTCTTTGTGGTTTGATGTGCACTGGACCAATGCTCCAGTCAATCTGGCAGCAATATGTGTGTACTTTATTGGACTATGTACTCAGTCAATGCCATGTAACATAGATTGTGTGCAATTTACTCGATTGTAATATCGAGAAGCAGCTCAACCTCATCATCAGTCTAAAGAAATGAAGGCTCATCGCCATTTTTCGCTTCTTCTCCTGACATTTGGCTAAGTTAAGCATTTACAGCAATGATATCTCATTTTTAGGCGTAGCATTAGCCGATTCCGTCACGAGCTAGAAAGCGCGGGAACACCCTCGTTCATATTTGATTGACGTAATATCTCTCACTTCAATGTGAAATATCCAGAGATATTCTGCATAACTGGGTCAGTGGAAACAGGCGAAAAAAGATATACTGGTATTGACTGTTCTTGGTATTTCCACTACACGCTTTTTATTTTATAAGAAACCGAGCTCAAGGATTAGTTCTAAAAGGTTCTTATTTTTGGATTTCTTTTTATGAAATTCTACTACTAAAAGTTCCTTAATAGCTCCTTAATTTTCACTGCACATATAGTGCCATAAAACCAGTACAAACATAAGGAAAAATCAATAGTCTGAATTTTACTTCTTATTTTGGCTAGAACTCAAAAGAAAAGGCACAAATAAGATAGGAAAGAAGTTTCATTAATGTATCTATGTAAGTTGCGGTTGTAAATGAGTGGAACCGACTTCCTACTTCTTGATTATTTGCAGTTATAAAAATTTTTGGAATTGATAGGTTCCGTAGGTTCTCCCTTGTTAGTAGTATATGTAAGGTCCTTAAATATTTTAGCCATTTACGTGTAGGTTCCTTATAAAGTGGTTTCTTATAAAATAAAAAGCGTGTAATACGCTACCCAGAAGACAAATTTTTCTCCGTATTCGCAAATATCTGGGTCAGTGGAAACGGGGCCTAAATTGTGGAGTGTCTCCTACCGGATAGCTTTGGCATGGTGTAAATGGTACCCCCTATTCAATAGAAAAGTCACGACGTGACGATAACTATCCGTTATAGTGTAAACGGGGCCCGAATCTGCTATAAATTGACTCTGCTGAAACTTGAAACTCCAATAGAAGTGTGGCAAAGGAAAGCGTAATATAAAGATACATTCTATGAGAGGGGAGGTAATTTCTTGAAAGGACTTCTAGAATTTCTGACACTATGCTGTATGGCTTAGCGGTTGCTGGCATATGTATTCGGTTCTAGTAAAGAATTCTTGTGTAAAGAATGAGAATGAGTAACAAGAAAAAACAAAACCGAAAATGTGCTAAGCAGTTGGTAGGAAATATCCCCCCCACCAATTTTCAGCATTTGCTTATGTTTAGTTTTGGTTTAGATGTTTGTCAAAGATTGTCTTTACAAATGTTTGGTTTTCGCTGTTGTTTTTCGTACTTTGCTGTTGACTGTAGTGACTATTATTGTCGTCGTATTTCCTAGTGCTATTTCAGTATTTCTCTTCAATATCGTGTCGCAATTTTATTTTCTCAGGGCACTCCCTTCTTTGAATGCCTCCTAGTTGTTCACTACTCCTTAACTATCGTTGAAAATGACTGGGTTGTTTACCCTTCTAAGTCTTCTTTTACTCTGCACCAACGCAAGCCCTGAATTAATAATCCAATCGGAAGGTTTCCTATCCACTGTCCTAGTCAAACGACTCCATTTTTCACTCAATTTTTTACTCGACAAAAAATCGAGCAAAAATTCGAGCCATTTGGCCACCTTGTTGAGTGAGTCGAGTGGAGTCGAGTGTTGTTGAGTGAAGTTTGATCTTTGTCAAAAAGAATCGAGAAAAAGAATTGTTTTTGAGTGAAAATCGACTCGTTTGGCCACCTTGTCGAGGAACTCGAGTGAAAACATGCGTAGTAGCGTCTGATTGGGCGGGCAAATATTAGCCAAAATATGATCAAGCAAGTCCAGACTACAATACACCTTGTCTTTACACCCACTACATGAGTCAAACAGGTAACGGTGTTTTCAGACATTAATTCTTCATTATCAAAAATTATCAGTTTTATTTACCTTATTCTAGGAAGTTAATTCCTCGGAAGATTAACACGAATTTTGCAAATTCGCTTTAATTTTGTATACATGAGTTTTATGTGACGTAAAGTTTATGTGCCTTAATTTCATGGGGCGTCAAGATAATATACCTAATTTTTGAAAAACATTGTTACATTACAATTCTTTTGTCGACACAAGTATACTCAGAATGTGGTGCAATTTCAGGTATTACAGTTTCCTGTTCGTCGTCTCCATGATGTTAGATATTTTCACTTTCCTTTTCCACGTCTTTCCGTAATACCTTTTATTAGTGGCTCCGAGTGAGCATCACAATGGCTCGATTTTGTAATTTTTGTAGGATTGTACTGCTTGCGCACTTCTTTTTTTTCAAAAATGCCTCCCAGGACAGCCTTATTTCAGACACCCGTTTATTATTTATGTATTTGTAATTCGATCGAGCGACTTTAAAACCGTCCACAGCCATTGATGATTACAGAAATTTTCCTTCCTCCCCTCTAAGTACAATCCCCTTGACTTAAAAGGAAATTCCAATCACCCATACCATTCCAACTTCTCGGCCTATACATTCATGCTAATACATACTGACATACTTCTATACAGATTAAATTCAAATAATGTTACTTCTGGCTGCGTTAATTTTCTTCGTGATAATTTCAGTTAATTTGAATGAGATAAGTTATAAAAATTTTGACGTTGAGCTCTTCAACTTGCCATTTCTAATCGGGTGTGGAAGCTTTGGGACCATGGATGCATTTGTCCCCAGACACTTTAAACGGGTGGAGGAAGTGCAACGTAGCTGCATAACTACAATTAGCAATACACGTTATTTTAAAACGGATTTCATATGAAAGTAGCACTCGACTGCTCCGAAGTTAGAAAGTTCAGTAGTGGATTTTTGAGATTATCTGCTTATCTGCTGTATTTAATGTCATTTATGTTATAATAGCTACTCTCCAACAGTTTTATCTTCTGTCATTTACGAAGATGTGTCACCATTTCAGATGGCATGACGCTTCAAGCACATGGGCATTAGCGGAAAGTTTCACTTTCCACTAATGTCCATGTGTAGAATATTGGAATTAAAAAATTTTTGCTAGTCTTTGGTAAAGTTTTAATATTGGAATCGGGAAAAGTTAAGAAAGTTTAAGTACTGGGCCGAAGAAATTTTCTTGAAGAAAAACGCATATATACTGTATCAGCCAAGAGGCTTTCACGCCCCTTCTCCTCCAGTATATGTTGAAATGGTCCACCACTGGTTGTATTATAGGCAACAGAGTTGTTAACAGTTGCTTTCAATTGTATTTCAGGAGGTCTTTGGTATGGTGTAGATGTTAACAAAGAAGATATCTCTGATAACTTCGAAGCATTTGTTTGGGAGCCTGCTATTGTGAAGATCAACGCGATAACTGCAGCATCTGAAGCATGTTGCTTGATTCTGTCGGTGGATGAGACTGTCAAAAACCCAAAAGCGAACATGGAAGCGCCCCCTCCAGGCGGAATCCCTCGACCAGGAGGGCCTCGTTAATTTGCCAAACTAACAGTAATAGCAATATCATACAGAAATGTACCTAGGCAGATTATGTTGATAAAGTTTATTTAATTGATGCAACGATTTTCAACTTTGCATTTGTCATTCTCTGTTGTTCCCCTCATTGCGAACTGCAATTGATTGCTGCAGAATTGTTATACAGATGCAAATTTTGCTTAGGCCCAGGGCCGCCTAGAAAGGGGACAAAGGAGTAAATTGCCATGGGGTCTCAAAGTCTAAGGGGCCTGATAACCCCCAATGCTTCAAGGTCTGGGGACCTCATACAGTAAACCTGCAGTAATTTTCCAAGTAATTTCTAGACTCTAAAAATTTTTCTGCTCTCTTCGCTCACAGGGGCGTCCCCTTTCTCTCCCTTCGGCCTCTGAATTCTCCCGGCGGCCCTGCTTGGACCACGTTTCTAACAAAAGATTTTGAGTTGCTACATTTGGCATGTTATGACGTACTTTAACTGGGTGCCCACTAAACGCGGGCAATCCCACCCCTGACATACTTGCAAATTACATAATTTTTTATAAGAACAGTTTTATGAGATTAAAAAGAAGGCCGAGGCTGGCGGATTAGTTGCTGCTAGCAAAATTTGATACTGTGCTAACATTGCTTATTTGTGATTTTATGTAAACTTCTTTCAGTAAAAGGATTAATATGCAAGGCAGACTACTTGGATATTGGACTCTCATTCAATCAAAATATCCTATATTGTCTACTATGTTGTCTTTCTAAGTATTTCTGAATTGCCTACACCCTACACCCTACTGATTAAGAGCAAGTGAAGAACAATTCAGCCTCAATTTCTGGAAAATTACGAACAGCCAGCCTGAACCTGCGGGGTGAGTGGCCAAGCGACCCAGCCAGTTCTAACTGAAGTTAAGCATGGCTGAAATTAGCAAACTACTAGAATTATAGCAAAAAGAGTACATCAGTATAAGTTAAATTCTACAGCATTTTTATATTAAAATTGTTTTGATTCAACTTTACGTTAAACCAGGTAACGGTTTCAATGTGCTAAACGTCTTTTAATAAGAAAGTTTTCTCCCAGTACTGAAACTTTCTTAACTTCTTCACAATTCCAGTATCAACACTTTATTAAGACTTTCTTAGCAAGAATTTGAGTTACAATGTTTTGCACGAGTGAAAAAGTCCCATGTTAACGTGAAATGATGATGAGTCTTAATAAATAACAGAAGTGTTAAGATAGTTGCCAAGAGGACATGCATGACATTTTGTACACAGATAAATCGAATTTGAAGTGTATGAATACTAAAAACCTTTCACATGTCTCAAAAAGCCAGTACTGACATTTCTTAACTTTTTAAGCAGCTGAGTACTACTTTCTTATAAGCCACTTTCTTATAGTATTTGTTTAGAGGTGTATTTTTGCCCACAAAAAACGCATATTTGTTTAAATTTTCTTATCTCTTTCCCTGTAGTTCTTGAAATGTCTTCAATATTTGGGATCTAGCACTAAAAGTAAAGGTAGTCCCATATACTTTCGTACGTAGGGGAGTGCCTGTTAGAGAGAGCACTATGTTGAGCCGTCGGCATGTGAGGTAGGGTGGCCAGTTCCTTTCCTCGCCGCCTTTATCTTCCCAGTGTTGCCACCGGGTACCCATTCGCTGCTGGGTGAGCGGTGGGCAAGCATTCAGTCGGGTCATGGAGTCGGGCTCGAGCCGTAGGCCTTCCGCACGGGAGGCATGCGCTCTAACCACTATACCACCTCGCTCATGGACTAACACTAGGTTGCTTATAAATTGGTTTCTTGTGGGCAAAAATGAACTGTCACAGCCTCGTTTTAGAAGGGTTGCTTAGTAACATGAGGTAAATTGTAGAGCCTCCGCCATGATCAACAAACGTTGAATGGATGTGAAATTTTAAGCAACATTGCTGTTAGAACTATAAAAATCCATTATAAAAGATAATATTGATTGTTATGGATAAATTTGGGAGCATTGGTTTACGGTGCGTAAATGTTATTGTTTGGTGTTTTGTTTGACCAGAGAGTTTACCGAATAGGCCTAGGGTAAATGCTAATTAACAATATGATACACTCTTTCTTTTAAGACTAAAGTCTATAAGAATATTGAGGCTCAAAATCGCTGACACTTAAGAATAATGCGAGGCTCAAGTTTCGTCAAGGCATAAGAATATTTTTAGTTATAATACTGCTTTCAGATGTGCTTTTGCATTATCGATAGAAAGTATAGGCTGGTACTAATGCAGTTTCGAGAACTAATGCAGTTTCGTACCGCCTGCATATCCGCCATATTGGCAATTACTAAACATGGAGTGTGTGTGGGTATAATTGCACCATGCTTCGTTCTGTTTTCTTATAAAAATGCGAGGTATTCTTATAAAAAATAGAGTGTAATTGTGTAATTTGGGTTGTATGGTATCTGACGTATCTAATGTCTGTATAGTTGTTATTACATTGATGATGTTGCCCCAGGGGAGTTGATTTCCCAAGAATCCGTTATCCATAGAATGAAATACAATGTATGATGTAAAACATTGCATAAAATAAGGCAGTTTCTTTGAAGATCTTTGTTAGGATTGGAAGGAACAATTTTGAGATGTTAATTCTTGAACTATGATTGACTTATTTGTTTCACAGCTGGTACAATGGGTACAATGGAAAGTCATTGTTGTATACAGATGCAGTTACTTTGGCATATGTTTGTGGGAATTCCATAAGATTTTTGAATACAGAAACACTTGAAGAAAAATATTTGCATAGCCCTGGAGATGGAATTGGCACTTTGGCTACGAATCCTGCATATAATATAATCGCTTTCTCTGATGTCTGTATTGATGCAAAGATATACATCTATGAACTCTTTAGCTTAGAAAATCCAAATGTTGTGTTAGAAGGTGAGAATTTTTCTAGCTTGGAGAAGACTAACTGTAGATTTATAATATTTTTTTCATATCATTGTAAAAATCATGAATATAGATTTACAATTTTCTATGCGGTTTGTAGTAGAAATGGATATAAAGTCATCTGGTTCTGGCTATGAACAGCATTAAAAAGTCTCTTAAGAACATACCTCAACACAAAAAAACAATGACATATCAATCTGTATACCATGGAACCATCTTGTTAGCCATGCACGGACCAGACTGCAATCTCTGTAACATTCAGGGAATATATTTTCTACACCATTTTCACTGTTCCCACCTGCACACACATCAGGGTTTGGTGAATGTTTTATTTATGGTACTATTTAAACTGGTTACAACTGCACCTGCTCCAAACCACAGAATAAGGAATATTTTGTGGCCACACTGGTGAAAGCCCTATTCATGATGCCACTTTTGCTGCATCCACCCATGCAATCCATTTTGCAGCATTATTTTCACTGCTTTGACCTGTGCATGTGCATAATTTGGTGAGACTTCTCCATTCTCCACGCAAATATCAAAGAATGTAAACTGGGGCACAGACATGTACTAGTATTGTAGATGATTAAGAAGAAAGATTTGTAACATGATACTGTATGTTGGAAAAGTGATTACATCAGAGCATCATTGGAGGTATGAGCATGATGCTATAACTGTTATCCAGTGCAACATGCTACTGAATAGCAGTGATCTTTTTCTCCTGGAACATATTTTTATAAGAAAGTAATGGATTCTTGAGACCTATGATATTTGACAAGTCATAAGGATATAAAACTCAAGTTACTTTTCTGTAAAATCTTGTAGATATTATACTCACTTAGAAGTCTTATGTTACTGATTGTCTTATGTTACTGATTAATGAATACCACTTTTTATTGTGTGCATCTGAGTTTTTGGCTTGGTGGATATATCAAACTTTTAGCTTGGTAGATTTGTCAGAAAAAATTATAGTAGTGTATTATGTGTATCTTTTGATGGATGGTACACCAGTTACCTTTTAGTCTAGCTCTTTGATCAAGAATTATTATTTTTCAGGTGCTGGCAAAAGTGGATATTCTGCATTGGCTTTTGCTAATAATGGTAGCTTACTGGCATGCTACTCAGATGCCCCTGATTGCAAACTGACTTTGTGGTAGGAAATTTGTTTGCAGCCCAGTTTATCATGATGTTATTTTCTAGGTTTAAATAATTAAGTCAAAAGTTTGTAGTAGTTTGTAGTTTAGATGCTCTGCAGGTATTGAAGTTTAACTTTAGTTTATGTGAATGAATTTCAGCTGTTTTTTTCTGTGACTTTCAGGCTAGGTAATGAGTTTTGAATGTCCTGTAGATTCTCATCTCATATTGCAGAACATGTCCAAACCATATTTTTCTTAATTTTTATCATCAATATCATTGGATGACTTGTACACATTTAGCTATGATTATAAATAAATAGGTTTTCAATCTTGTTTTTCATGGAATTTATTGGAAGTGAGTTGGTAATTATTTCTTTGATATCACTACCAGCCAGTTAAAGTTTTATAGAATTCCTGTAGCCTTGATTTGATGAATTTTTTGTTATATCATTTGATGTTTTACTTTCTTGATTATTTCTCATTCATAATATATTTGTTTTTGTACCAAAAGGAATTGGCCTGAAGAAAGAATTCTATGCTCAGAATCTATCAGTGATTTCATATGTACAGAGCTTTCATTTAATCCTATGAACTGGAGACAGATGTGTGGGACAAGTAAGGAGCAGCTGATTCTTTGGAACATTGAACAGCTTTCCCAAAATTACCATTTAGTATCAAGGTTAGTGCTCAATTGCCTATAAAGTGTATTTACATGTTTAGTTGAGAGTAGGGGTGATGCCTCTGCTTTGAGGTTGCAATGATTTTGGATACATAACTGCTTGCAGTGAGATACCTTAAGTTTTATTCAATGAAAATTGCACCTTGAACCTAGAAAAGAAATTAAATGAAGTAATAGAGATCTCAGTCTTGGAATAAAGTTTGAAAATGTAAGCCCTGTACTAGTGTGGTGGGTGTGAAATCATACCACTGTTCGCTCCAACTAGCAGAAATCCATTGTGTTGCATTTTGAAATAAAGCTAAATCATTATTTTATTGCCATATTCATTTATGTTCTGCCATTCTATTTATAAATTTGATTTGCAATCGTCTTTAGCATGGCTTATTATTTGTATTTCAGCAAAGTGAAGCTACCAGTAATTGATGGCAGTGAAGATTTGGATGCCTACGATGATCTTGATCATCCAATAAGTCGAAGTGTTAGTCCAATTTCTACAAATATCAGGATACCCAAGTCTGCAATAGCAGGCATTGTTGGGAACAAACTTTCAGCAATGGAGATGAGTAAGGAAAATTTCACTGTTATATAGCTTTGCTACAATTCTTTTGAATCAATGACTTTCAGATTTTACAATGACAGGACACAGCTTGCATATTTGCTAGAAATAATGACCAGGGGATGGTGCCAACCACTACAGACTGGGTTGCATTTGATAATTTAAAGGATAACACCATCTTACTATTCCACTGCTATTATGTGCAGTAAAAGACAAGGTGAAGGTGAGGTAAAGTCAAAGGTAGGAAACAAAAAGAGTTTAATTTTGCCAGGGATTTCTCACACCTTGCCTGAAATTTTCGTTATAAATTTGGATAAATTAGTGAAGTGGCCCTGGAGAATACTCATTGGACAGGTCCTCTCTGTCTTCCCATGGCACCAAAATAGATAATATTGTGTTGTCAGAAGACTGTTTGGAAGTTTCTAATAAATGCAATGAAATCCCAAAGTTAACACATTCTACTTCTTCCTGGTCTTTGCTAATATACAAGAAGGTCTGCAGTGCAAGGGCAGTAGGGAGCAAGATGTGCCTTTGTTACTAACTGTAGTAAAGTTTTAATCTCTTTTTTAATAATGCAATTGTAGTCTAGAAAACCTCACTAACTAGTGCTAAGATGTACACAACAACCAAAGTAGGTTGATAAACAATATTATATGAATACACAGATAGATTTATAAATTAAATGATAACAAATATTATCTTTGGTGTCCTGTGGAGAAATTTCCCCTGCTCTTTCTTGTATAAGCATCCCTGCTGCTATTTAGGAAGCATGTTGATCAATCAGTAGCCATTAGTTTTGAAATTGTCATTTACACTGCTATGTTTTTGTGCTTTGTTATATTATATGTTTATATCACATGAAGTATTTGATATATCAAATCTCAATTTTGCATATCATAGCTAGCAACTTTGCTTATGTCATTGCATTCTAATTTAAATTACTATTTTTGTACATACTGGTTCATAAAATTCATTATTAAAATATTTTGTTTGACTTTAATTTTCTAGGTGAAAAAAGGAAAAGATGCTCTCCAAATGGCCATTCTTGGGGAGGAAATGGGCAATTGTATTGCTGCTGTGCAGATGGTCAAATATTGATAATAGATTGTGATGCTCAGGCCATATCCTTTTTCCACAACCCTGCACAGCAGGATGAAGCAGTTGAAGGTAGAGCACTATTCTTTATTCATAGATACACCTCTGCAGCAATTCATCATGTTTACCTATCACAAATACCTTTTTCTAGCCAAAATTTTTATGACACATTGGATGGGAGCAGCGGGAGATTTACAAACTTTCAAATGTAGACCATGGCTGAGAGTAAGAAAACCATGCAAGTTTTCTGGTAGACTCATATGCCAGACTATGCTAATAATGATGAAACATCAAAGTTTTTTGCAGTCTTCAAATGTTGATCACTGCTTTCCCTTTCAGGGACAAATTTAAGAATAATTTAAGAAGGTCTTCATCATTATCAAATTTGAAGCTATTCCAAAAGGGGGATGGAGCAGCATCATATTTCCTACTTCCTTTGAGGAAACCTCAAGTCATGACAGACACCTTCCATTTAGAGGCACAAAATATCTCAGAAATATAAAACTTGTTGGAGTAGTGAGAATTTGAGACCTGTCAAAATCATTTGTATTGAACCCCTAAAATTGCTCCACTGTATACTAGGGGTAGTTCAAGGAATTCTCCAATTGGAGACGACTCTTCTAACAAGGGGACTGATATATGACTAGCAACATCTTAGCATTACTATTATAGCTCTGTGGAGTGTTTTTAATCTTCCAACAGAGGGTTAGCATGCTCTTACATGGGACTATAGCCCCATATCCTAATCTGGTGCCCCCCTGTTCTGTACCTATGACTCCATGCTTAACTGTCAAATTTAATAATAGTTTTTAGCCATTTGGGCTTTCCTTTTGATGCATGCATTGATTTGTGAGTTACACATCCTTTTAGAGCTTGAGTGCCATTCCAAGTAGCTGTTTCCTGGAACTGATCAATGCTTGTTTTTCCCTATTCTTAAACTTTACATATTCTTTGCAGGGATATTGATGGAAAATCAACCAGATGAGCGCTTAGAGAACCCATTAGCTGATATAGTCCCTGGTAGTGTGCAGTGCTTTGACCTCAACCAGATGGGACTTTTTGTAGCTGGTAATGTAAGTACATGGTTTATACTGTCTATCATTGCTTCTATGCAGCTCTTGTTCTTGGTTTTTTCTATACCACTGAGCAGGTGTGTGATGGAAGGTGCACTCGGGGGGGCTCAGCCCCCCTTTTTAAAATTATGAAAACTTTTGGGAGGCTCAGCCTCCCTTTATCAGACACTTGATGGGCCGGAAAAGTTCTTGATTATGCATTTGCGAAAGGAGGATAGAGGAACAGTATGCTCCTATCAATTCAAGAAGAATGCTACAACTCTATCATGGCTTTCTCCATCATTTAATACGTTCACATGTACAGCAGTAGTAAGCAAATTATTGCAAAAATTTCAAGAATGGGCGTGGCAAATATATTTCCTGCAGCATAGCCCATCTTCTTACAGTTTTAGGATGACAGCACTGCCACTGAGCATCATTTTAAGACCTTTGAGTGTAGTTTTATGTCAATTGTATTAAAATGAGAAAGTGGAATTGGGATGGCGAAGTGGAAAGTAAACTGCTACATGTTAAAAAGGTGTGATTAATATGCTGAAGACACGCAACAACTTTGTATGGGATCCTTGTTGGATGCCCTGAAGTTGTTGGAGGCGTCAGTCCCTAAGCTAAGGTGCCCTGAGCTTTTCTATCCCACTGTGCAGCCCTCCAAATGGCGCAGGCTGCAAGCCTTATATTTTATATTGAAGTGCATTAAGTTATTTGCTCAGCCCTCTAATGCCACTAGCACATTGTTAATTTTGGTCATAAAACTCCGTTCCTCAATAGAATGTAACGCAGTGCTAGCGACCAGTCATTAATTATAATCAGGGTTGGGACCAAAGATAAAATGGTTGGGTAAAGAAAATTTTTAGGTGGGCGAAGGTTGGGTAGCAATAGATTAGACAAAGCAAATAGGTGACAGGCCTTGTCATGAGCAGCAAAATACTGCTCGTGCAGTAATCAGCACGCGCGAATGATTTTGAGCGTGCGGTCACACTGCTAAGAAAATTTTTTTTCATTTTCATTCATTTTGTAATATTTAAAATTCCATTACAGTAAGATCACATGTACAAAACTACAACTAATACTAATCTACATATGTAGCATTGTCTAATCTGCATGAACGCTAACTTGGATATGCAACACTGATCTAATCTTACATACGCACGCTTCCTGGCCAAAATAATTTCTTTTGTCAAATTATTTTTCTTTGAAGCTATGATGATTATTCAATTTTTTCTCGGAGGGCTGGGCAAGCTAAATTTCGATCCTTTCAATGGTTGGGTATTGAATTTTTGAATATTGTAGAAACATGGATAGGAAAAATTTTGTAATCATAACCCACCTGTCTTTGGTACCACCCCCTTTATAAATAATGATCTGTCCCTTATTTCTATAAATCCCACCATTGCTAGTTTTTTACTGAGTTTTATTTTCAAACAAAGGATGGCTTTTTACGATGCATCAGTGCTGAGCCTGGTGATCTTCAAGTAACAGACACAATTAGGGTTGATCGCTCAATCAGTTCGATGCGTTGGTCTCCAGGATACGATTCTTTGGCCCTTGGATGCGAAGATGTACGTAATCATTTACGCACTTTATCATCGAATTCAATATTCCACAGCATTCGAAATATTTTGAGTTTTTAGCAGCTAGTTTCTTGGTGTATGAATTATTTATTTCAATTCGCTTTATTTTGCATCCGTCTCTAGAGGTGAATTTCTAATTCTCTCCAGTTATGAATTGCGATACTGAGATCGAATTTTTCCACTCAATGCAAACTCATTCCAGACACAACAGTTTCAACTCTTTAGACGAAGAGAACCTGTTACTTTGCGTTTTGTGATCAAATTATTTCCATATTTTAAAATGTAAATAAGATACCAGCGATGATAAACTGAATGTGTATCCCCTTCTTCTCAAGGCAGTTGTATTACGCATTTTGCCTTCTTTAGATATACATTTAATATCCTTTAGGGCTCCGTTCTCATTTACCAACCTGATCAGACTGAGGATTCAATGAAGATAAAACCAGTTGTTTCTCATCAAGCTGGTCTCATCGTTGGTGTTGACTGTACCCTGGGTGAAGGAAATGATTTTTGTGTGGTAAGTAAGACTTTGGTAAAAATTTGTTGGTATGAACTCAAGGAAGTCCTCATTCATGATGGGAAAACGGTTTTAAAGAATCCAAGACGGACTTTTAGTGAAATTTAAGTTTTCTGCAATGAGGAGAGTATTAGAGTGAAATCCAAATCACCTTTTATGGGAATTACCGAAGGCCTTTAGTGTGCCCCAGTGTTTTTAATCATGAATGTAATATTTGAGTTCAATCTCCGGGTAGAGCCGAAGAAATGTGTAGAGTATTGAACAGAATGTCCTCTTCTTGTATTGAACAGAATGTCCTCTTCTGTGTGTAACTTCCATTATTTTGTATTTGTTAGACCTGCAGGGAAAACGGTCTTGTTCAAGTCTGGTCTTTGACATCGTCCACATGTATTGGAGAGGTTCTTTTACCATGTCAGGTGTGTATACCTACTAAACTACAAAGGAGTTTGTTTCCCCTCCGTTTGCCTCAAGATTCCTCCTACCAATGAGGTCTGCAAAAATCATTTTTTCACATTTCCAAATGCTTTTCATGTAAAAGAAGAGTTTTTTCTTAACTGATACTTTTTCATTATTTTTGCATGTTGCATATAATATTTCAATTTCAATGCTATTTCAAGAGGCGTAGTTTTGACGGCACAAATGAATTAGCAGTGTTGACTGTCAAAACTACTCTGATTCTAAAGTATTTTAAAACGAATATTTTCATGTGTTTTCTAGGCAACAGCAATGCACTGCCTTCCTTCTTCGAGTTCTGTTGTGATTGGAACAGCAGATGGTGCACTAATCTTGGTTGATTTAACAACGCCCAAACAACCGCGACCAGTTATTAGACGCCTTTTGCATAAGGACAGAATAACTGCTCTCGGGTTGGTTTTTTATTTTTATCAGTACATTTGTATCAACACAACTTTTTTCCATTTGAATTATCAAGGGTGTTCAACATTGTACCTTGTAAGTGTGCTGTACCAATGGATTGACTGATCTACTAGTATCTCGATCAATCACTCAGTCAATCAGTCAGTCAGGCTATTCAATGATACATGATTCTGATTTGGTCTCTTTAATTTCTTGATCTGTGTGGCTTCATGTGTTGATTAATGTTTGCTATAGTGAGTGACTTTTCTGATAGGCCTGAACGGTCATATATCTTTCGAACTATTTCACTTTTACCAATCATCTACCTCACAATGCCCTCATTCATCTTTTTATGGTGGCTAATTTCATTATTCTTAAAAAATTTCTTTGTAGGGTTTGCAATTATGGGCACATAATCGTCACTGGCTCTACTGATGAGACTGTTTTTATAGTGGATGCCAGACCAACAACAGAATTGAATGTCTTTGGCTACACCAGTAAGTGGTTGATAATAGCATATTCAACACTCATCTTGTGTCATGTGTCTGTCGTTTTTTGTGATACTTCGGTGAGACAGTTACGCCGGATGCACTCTTGAGTGAAGGGGCTGGCGAAGAGTGGCAAGCTCCTATTGGGCGTTGCAGTGGGGGTCAGGGATGGAGTCCCTTAAAATTTTTACAAGTATGCCTTTTGATGGCAAGAAAACCCCCTTTTGAGTATCAAAGTACTTCTAATCTTAGGTAGGATGAGCTATCTATCGTATGACATCATGTGCTAACAAAAAATTCGGGCTGAAGCCACCCCCCGGCTTCTGCGTGCCTGCGAGAGAAGTACCCCGCTTTGCTTAGAAGGATCCACATTGTTCTGGTTTATTGTGCTATTCTCGGTTGTTTCAATCGCTTGTTAGTTTGAGTAGAAGAGCCGTGATGAGAAACATTTTCAGGACTCTGGCACCAGAAGAAATTGTCAAGGGTGTGTGTTATTTATGTCAAAAGTAGACACATAATGTCCACTTTAGACAGTGTAATAGATGGGTCAAAAACTATGGTAAATGTTGCCTCCCAAATTTAAAGAACCCCGATCATTAGTAGCAGTTATAGGTTGTGCTAATCGTTTATCTCTAGGGTACATTTTATCTAATATTGACTTAATTTATTTAGCTTTATACCCTTTACTTTATTTATTTCATGTTGATAGTTGGCCTTAATTGGCTTTCTATAGCTATAATTAGCGGCATTTCTAGCCAACTTAAAATATATTATTTATTATTATCACATTGTACATTTTTGATTCATCATAAGTCATATCCATGAAATCTTAACGAAGCCATATTAATTAGATAACTATTCTTAATAAATAGATACAATGGACTGGTTGACACTTGCGTACAGTAGTGTGCCAAAAGACCTCTGAGTGTGGGGTGTAGTAACAAAAATTTACGACGACAGGCTACTAAATGCCCCAGAATTACCGACAAACGATTATCGATTACCGACCGACAAACGATGATCGATTACCGACAAACGATGATCAAATAACGATAAACGATGATCAAATACCGACTAACGATGATCACAAAGCAAGTATTTACCTAGAAGCTATAGAATTACCGACGGTTTCGGCAAAAGTGGAAGTGGGAGGTGACACACCCCATACTTCGACACGCCCCTGCTTGCATGCATGCATTCTGTGGTTCATTTACTATCTGATGCATTTATTTACACATTTTCAAACTTCCTCATATTCTTTTTTGCATTTTTTGCCATTTCTTGGATATCATATAAGTTTACTTTAATACACATCAATACCAATTTGATTCTGCTCTCCTTATAGAAATTGGTGGCGAGGCTCATAAAATCTCAGTTCTGCAATATCGAGACCAAGGTGATGCTATCAACTTCAAAATCTTAGTTGGGTTTGGACATTTAGGAGACGAATCTTGCTTCAACCATTTGGTTGGCTTTGATGTATCTGCAGAGACTCTCAAAGGTAAATTGAAACTATTTTAATTTAATTCATCATGTCATTGTTCGTGATTATTGTCATGTCCATAAGCTCCTTTGGAATTGGAATTGTAGCCATTTTGATCATCATCATCATCATCATCATCATCATCTTGTCTTGTCTTGTCTTTCCCATTTCACCCCCGAAGGGGTCCTAGGACTGACTCTGGAGTCAGTTTTCGCCTGTCATTTGTTTGAAAGAGGTGATCGAGTCGGCTACACTCAATCCACTCTGTTCACTCTATTACCCCCAACAGTTACTAGACAGAGCTGTAGCGTGAGCTATTTCCCATTGGTCATCAACATCTGCCCTAATTTTGAATCTCTGCGACATAAATCACTATCAACGTAAGGGTAGTTGCCTCTCTGTGCTCGCTCGCCACCACGTGGAGGTCTCTAACCGTGGGCAAGCCCTCAACATCATCATTGTCATCATCATCCTCGTCATCATCATCATCATTACCATTATCATTGTTGTTATCAAGATAGCCATCATCAAAATCTTAATGAGTTCTTGTATAAATTTATAGAATAGACTCTATGTACCTAAAAACTTAGATCCCCATCTAGCTTAAATTTCGGCACACCTTTTAGTCGCTATCTGACGTGTCATGCTTTGACGAGTATTGAACGAAAAAGTACCTCGTTCCTTTGTTATGCTGCACCAATTTTCGCTTTTTCTGCTATCTAGAGAAATCATATGTTCAAGTATGTACAGGTGCCCATAATTGTTTGTTTCAGGCTCAAAAGATGTCCTTGTTGATAACACTGGTTTGTTTCGTGATGGCAGTGTAGAGAAACGAAACTACTTGTTTCGCCACCCTGTGTACGATATTTGCTTGGTGTCGCAACATAACGCATATGCAATTCAAAGCAATGGAAAGAAGATCGTTAATATACCGATACTGACACAAGGGGTATGTCTCACGTCGATTTCATTCAATGATGATTGCGTTACATAGTGCATATAAAGTCACTCTCTACGTCTTCATTACAATGTGTAGAATTGCAGAAGGATCATACAAGTGAAGTGTTGTTTGTTCAGAATATTACCCAGGCATTTTTTTTCAGTGAGCATCGCCAGTACATTTTGGCCGGCAGTGGGAAAGTGATTTATAAATTGAAGCATTTAATTTTAGACAGAATGTTGTCAACATTCTCTTAGAAGTTTTATTGTGTCTGGATTTCCACGTTGTAAATGCAGGTTTCTACTTGAACGAATGCACCGACTCGGCCGAGGCTTCTCACGGTTGATGCATACGTAGACGGGGATTATCGCCCGATGGAAAAGTTCAAACCATTTGAACTTATGAATTAACCCACTCGGTCGAGGGTAGCCGAGGGGGAATCCACATTTGAACGTACTACGCATGCACCAACCTCAGGCCGCCTCGGTCGAATCGGTGAATTCGTTTAAGTGGAAACCGGCCTTAAGTTGGGGGGTGAAAGGAGCGGTTGTCTTAAGTGAATGAGCACGATATTCTTGCCTATAAATCACACCCGCAAAACCATACAGGAAGACTTGCCTAGAGACCTATTTATTTGAAACTGATAAAGAGTTTGAGACATGCATACGCCTGGGTTTGGCATATTTGGCAGGGCATTTTTTAACATAGAAAATGGTGGGGAAATTCCCCACCAGCCCCTTTCATTACCCCACCAATGGAACATGTTTGCTCCACCACTTAAGTGCCCTTTTGATTTAATGACTTTTTATTTCTTGCCTTATTTGAAATATTTGTGTCGATGAAAAATTCTTAGTCTTCATTTAACAGGTTTCAAATCCCAATTCATTTTTTATTCGCAGATTTCAAGATGGACCCTTTTAGTTACAAACTAGTGAAGGACCACCTTCCTTAATTGACATGAAATGAAAAATTGCAGGTTTTAAAGTCTAGCAAAATTTTAAGAGCACTTTTGAAAGCCTGTTAATCTGTAGATTGTGCATTTATCTGAGGTGCTCTTTTCTCAATTGCCCCATCACTGAAAAATCCTGAAAAAATGTCCTGATATTTGATATTTCAAAAGCAGTCGTGTTTAAAGAAAACATCAGAAAAAGCTGTCCTTGATAAGGCACTACAGTAAAGCGTGCTAGAAAGTATAATTCGCCCCTGGCTTTTAATTGAATGAATAGGGTAACCAGTGGCGTCGTGTGACCTCTTTTTCTGTGGGGGGGTGTAAAGCAATGATTTTCCGACAGAACTGAAAGATGTTGCGAATTTCCCGACAGAGGTGTGAATTTTCCGACACAAATGTTTCCTTAGCAAGAAATCTTTATTCTATGGAGTGCATTGATGCTAGAAAAGGCATTTTAAAAGATATTTTGACCGCGTCTTGGCAAAGAATGCAGTCATGTACCGACAAAAGCCATGTACTCCACTCCACCACAACCCACACTCGCCGCTAGCTACGCTCCTGAGGGTAACTATCTCAGTTGAACGAAACTCCTCACCAGCTGTAGTATACCGAAGATAAGTATATCCCGATTTCAGTTGCCTCGATGGTGTCGCTTTTTATAGCACCCAGAGACATAACTTTAAATGTTTGGATTTTTTGGGGTGTAAGACGTTGTCTTGTGAAAATTGTTTGTTTGCGACCTTTTTTTAGTTACAGTAGTTCACCAATGATCCTGGGTCCAGTAAATTTCATTATACTGCCGTTTTTGCCCTGCTAAACGGCAAATTGTCAAGGTTGGGGCTGACTCACCTTCAACCTTAAATTTCGTCCCTGATAGTGCCTGGCAACTTTTTAATCCTTATTGTCTTGTAATACCCTTACTGAATTATCTGATTTTCGTTAAATAGGACAACACTGGCAACATCGTTTTGGATCCCTCGATTGGCTCTCAAGGCCACAGTTTACGAGGTGGCTGTATGGCTGTCTCAAGTCATCTGAAGTGGTTAGCAACTGGTGGCCCTGATGGTATTCTGATTCTGAGAGCAACCGGTGCCATTGTAAGTACATTAGGATGTACTAGGGTAAGTCTATGGTAAATGTGGAGCTTCAGATATGGCAGTGCTTCTCAATTAGTTTCTGCAAAGCCCCCCTATGAAAAGAAAAAGTATTTCGCGCCCCCCACTCACTTTAAATAAATCATTATCCAAAAAAATTTATAAATATGCCTCTGCTCTGGGATCATACGCTCCCCCTTTAGCATCACATTGCACCCCGTTGGAGGGCGCCCCACTATTTGAGAAACGCTGAGTTATGGTGTGTCTACGGGACACAGAAGTTCAGTAAGAAAGGTGCTGTAGGAAGCTACAGTATTTATATGCGAGTAATTCTGCCACCAATGACTTGATGAAAATGTGGTGTTTAGATAGGTCTCGCTAGCATTAAATTAAGAATAGGAATGAAATGATATCACTACATCACGAGCATCTTTGACCCCGCCCTCCTTAAAGAATTTCGAAACTGGAATGAAAATAAAATTAACTTTTCCGTTATGCTAATTGTTTATCATTTTCAAAGGACCGTGTCGTCTTGGTGCCTGTAAGTCATCGAAGTTGCAATGGAGTTGTTCATTGTTGCTTCACACCTGATTCGAGATGCGTAGTGGTTGTTGGAGGTGATGGAACACTTTCATGCTGGGCATGGAATTTCACTGAGCAAGGCAAGAACCGTGCTGCAGCTGCCATGGATGCAGCAAGAGCTCGCTTCTCGCAGGTAATCAGACTGCGGCGTGAGCAAGATGCTGCCCTGCAAAAAATGCACGAATTATCTTCAGGTATGCTTCAGATCCAAGAGGGTTTTGACCGGGAACAGGGACGTAACTTCGACAAATTTTTTGGAGGGGTCTCAGAGGCTGCCCTGCGAAAAGTTTTCGTCTGTAACCTTTTTTGGTAACAGGTCCTGGGTCCAGTAAGTTGCCCTGTCGAAATACATTTTACTATCGCTTTTGCCTTGCGAAATGGTAAATTTTCAAGGTTGGAGGGGTTGCTAACCCCCCTTTACCTCTCTTAAGTTTTGTCCCTAACTGGGGAATGCGGAGCGTCTAGTTTTCTCAGTATTAGTTCTCTAAGTTTCTCTGCTGAAAGTAGGTATGCTTAAGCCTATATGTTGTATTTTGGAATAATACATTCATCAACTTTTTGCGTTGATAAAATACTTCCATCCTATTGGCGCAGATACGTCGTAGTGTTCCTGTCAAACAATATGTTATTTTTATGTTTGTATATACAAATTATATCCCATTCAGCAGGCTGTTTTGTATCTCGTATTAACGGGTAAACCAAATGCAGGATGTCTGTATTTGCGCTCTTTGTTGAGTGATAGTTATTCTTTGCGAAGTTGGATTTTTCTAAGCGGAAAAGTTTGCACTCTTTGATTATGTTATTGATTAATTTAAACAAATTTTTATCATAAGGACTTGTATATTGATATCAACTCTATTTGTAGTTGAAGTAATATATCTTAGTAGATTCTGAACTCTATTTAACAGTAATAACGATAAATGGATGGTTTTGTTTCCGATAGTCTCTTTTCACGTGTAATAACGATAAATTGATGGTTATATTTCTTGTATTAATGGAATAATAGCAAATTTATTAAACGTCATTGTTTTGAGCTAAATATTTGAATGAATATAGTCTTCAAGCTATCATTTGCCCACTATTTCGTGCTTTTTTCAAATTATGCTCGTGCAATTCACACTTAAACAGATATCCTGTATTTGGTTTGCCAGTTAGTGTAAATTGCAAAGAAAATTACTAAATAATTTTAATTGCAATAATGAAAAATGATGCTAGTAGTTATGCTTTGGATCATTTACTTACAGATGAGATGAAAACTGATAAAGAAGAGAGCACTTGGCTTGACATCTCTGTTTCAAAAGTACATATTAACTTTTATTTTCAGTCCTATCCACCCCTTCACCATGTACCATTTTAGTTCTGTTCGACATCCTTCTTTTAAAGACGGATATTCCATTTTAGCCAGTGCCATCCTTGTAAAATTCACATTCTGCATATTACATAAGCAATTATTTTTCGTTTGCACCAAGTCATCAACAAAATAGCATAGGTTTTTGATTCACTGTCGCAAGAATTATGCGTAAAACGAACTTACTCTTGGGACTATGCTCACCTATCCTGAGTGGTATAGCAACAGGTAGCAGAATATTAGTGCTTTTTCAGCAGTAATATAGAAAGAGAAGAAGGGAGTGGAGATTGGAGAGGCATGGCCCCGTGGCCCCCTTTAGATCCGCTCTTTCAATTAAAGAGATGGCTTTTAACTCCTTGCATGTATCTGATTTCCAGCCAAATGGAATATTTAGTTTTTGCTTTGAACATTCCTATTGGGGCTTTCAAAATTGAATGGACAGTGAAAGACGTTATTTGAGTTGTTTCGGTCTCATTGAAGAACGTCGTTACGCTTCTACGCAATACTTTTTGCAAACTTGTTGGCATCTTCCTATCTTTAAAGCAGAAGCCTTTGTTTTACCTTTTGTTTGGTCAACAACTTAACAGCTCTTGCTTTTTAGTTAATTCATTTTTTTCAATTATCCGTTTTTCTTTTCACTGGCCCTTTTTCTCTTTTTCGTTTCTGTAAATGAATGGTGCACTCTTTCCTTTATAGGAATATCTAAACAAAACAGCTTTTTTCTTTTGAAATTCAATGTTCTTTTGAGCCTCAATATTTCACGAATGTTATTCCTATAGAAAAAAGAGTTTATATATCTGAAAACTGTAAGTGCTGTTCTCCGTAGAGGCTCGATGACCTTATCAATGAATCATTAGGCCTTTCAGACGGGATCAAATAAAAGCTTAAATTTCAGGTTTAGCATAAGTTTTCTTAGATTAGTATAAACTACAGTGAGTATGGGGACTCTTTTTGTCGTCGTTCTGCTTCTTAAATTGATTAAAAGGCTGCGATTTCCATCTTAATCTACAGTGACTGAGTATACTGAGTGGCTGAAAATTGTAAGAGCTATTCTTGGTGGAGGCTCGATGACCCTGTGTCTTCCTACGCCAGGACAGCACTTTTATATTATTTATTTACCTATTATTATTAGGTTTAATTGAAGTAAAAAAAAGAAAAAGTCTTTGTTTTTCTTCTTTAACTTTTTTCTGATCTTTTTTAACACCTTGTAGGCACATAAGGAGGAAGATCTCAAATACAAAGATGTAAAAGATAAGCTGAAGGTTGACATCGATATACTTCGTAATCAAGTATTAGAGATGATAGACACGAATGAGACATTGCCGGAGATTGAAAAGCTGGAAAGGCATGAATTTAATTTGGACTTAGAAGAGAGGGCCAAAATGATGTCTCTTAGAGAGGAGAAATTGAAGAAGGTAAAGCTAGGTTAATGTGTTTTTATTTTTCCATTTTTTTATGTGCTAGAACATTTTCTCATTTTTTGATATATTTAGGTAAAGCATATCGTTGGATCATGGATTGTTAAGTGCTTTTAAATAAACTTTAGTATTTCAACCCCGATAAATATGTACTCTTTAGCACCGAATAGAAGAGGAGGTATAATAAGTAGGAGGTTAGTATTTTAGGCAAAATACATAATTTAGGGGGTTGTTAATAGTCTGGGGGTCAATGTTCAATAGGTAATATAGGGACTCAAACATTTCAAAATTATAGCAAATATTTGTTAACGTTGTAGAACGTTCAAGGTAATACACGTTTTGTTATAAGAAAACCGTCATTTTGCCTGAGCCTCAATTTTCTCAACTTTTCCGGAAATTGAGCCTGTGATTTCTTTAATTTTTCTTAACTTTTACTGAAATAAACTAAATGGCTGTTAATAGCTGGGGGTCAACGTTCAATAGATAATATGGGGATTGAAATATTTCAAAATTATTGCAATTAGTTGTTAACATTATATAATTAGAATGTAAATAGTTTGTTTTGATTTTCTTAGTTGTTAATATTGATTTTGGATTGCAAAGTCAATGTGTTTTACTTATTTATCGTTTTTAAAACTTTGAAATGTTAGGGCGAGTATTATGGAAAGGCTAGAATTTTTCAAAATTGCTTAGTTGGGGGGGGGGGTGTTTAATTAATGGAAATTGGTGTTGAAACTTTCAATATCTACAATCGGGGGCCCCCTACTATTCTTTGTCTTAGAGTATATTCATGGATGAGTGTGTGGATGTTTGTGTATGCATGCGTGTGCTTGTGTTTAAAGGTATTTGCATGCATGCGTGTGTATGCTTTTGTGAGTGTATGTGCATATCTTGACATTATGTGCTATGGTATTGTTCTTAGCTAAATATGCTGATGTAACTCACTACTGCTGGTTAAATTTATGAGAACCCCAGGTCTTGAAGCATTGGGTTTTATTGGGCCTCTTTGACCTTGAGGCCCAGGGGTAACTTGCCTTCCGCCCCCGCTCAACGGTTATGGTAGTTCGTGCACTTGAGTTATGCTTCATATCTTTGATAATTTTGTTTCGTTTCCGTATTTTCCTCATTTGTTCAATTAGTCATTCATTCATTCAATCAATCATGTATTTATTCATTCAATAACATCTAATTTGTCTTGTAACTTTAGCTAAGAAATGAGATCAATGAGAAAAATCTTGCAAAACAGTATGTTCGTAGCGTCATCAAACGACAATGTTGGGACAATATGATGATCAAAGGCCGTTCAATTAAAGGGTTTTACTCTCCGCTTGAAGTGACTAACTATCCGATGAGGGAAAGGAGCAAGGAAGAGCTTGACGAGCTTGCATTTGTCACACAGCAAAGGAACTTTGAAAAGGCTGAGGAGCAAGTAAGGAAGGAAATTTTAGACGTAAACGCAGCTGCTCACCCTCCATTGATAGGTAAGAACTGATTCTATGCAGAATTATGATTAATCTATCTATCTATCTATCTATCTATCTATCTATCTATCTATCTATCTATCTATCTATCTATCTATCTATCTATCTATCTATCTATCTATCTATCTATCTATCTATCTATCTATCTATCTATCTATCTATCTATCTATCTATCGTTTATCAATAGATTTATCTAGAGTTTTATTTTGTTCTGTTTGTCACTTTGTCTATCTTTTTCTATCTCATTACGTCTATCTTTCTTCTTAGTGAATTTGTCTAAATTCTATCATGTGGTCTTCCTCTATGGCAATTTCAGCTAATTATTTATCAATAGTTTAATACATCAGTTAGAAATGCTATAGATTGCAACAAACACACACAGACAAATAAATAATTTGGCTTAATTTTATATACTACATTCTTATCAGAGGAACTAATTGTGGATGATGACGAATTGCCGGAGGATGATAGAAATTGCAAGGAAAGTCCAGCAGTTTCTGGAAGTCTAGCCCATCTTTATGGTGGTGATAATGAGTTGTTGCGCAGTCAGTTTCACCTTCACACTGTCCAAGAGGAACGACAGCAGATTGCCCTATTGCAGGTAATTTACATTTATGCGTGTTTGTGATGTTCTATACTCAAGGAATTCAAATATTGATGTGCGAAACTGTAGAAGAAAGCCAAAATGTATGCTGTTTCTTTTTTAATACATTTATCATATTGTGCATATGTAAGCTTTTACATACACAACACAACACATGTATACATGTATGCATATATATATATATATATATATATATATATATATATATATATATATATATATATATATATATATATATATATATATATATAATAGCGTAGCGATGAATTCCGCAATACAGTACTTAATACCTGGGTGGTAGAGCTGTATAAAGTACTAAAGGAAAACAGCAAATTAAACTACCATTTCATCCCTACAAGCCTGTTTCGTGGTTGCCCACTCATCAGGGGATAATATAAGAATATAGTTAACACCGTTTAAATATAGAAAAAATTTGAATTTTATATATCTTACTTTTTGTTTTTATATATCTTACTTTTTATTTTTATATATCTTACTTTTTATTTTTATGTATATATAAAAACTCATAGCAGCACTCCCACATCTATGTATTAAAAAAATAACACAGGGACATACATATATACTTTAACTTGATGAATACAGCTATTTAACAAAAAAGCACTTTATACCAGTAATATCATGGATTATTAAAAGACGTAGAACAGTCCAGCTGGCTCCGAAATAGAAAGCGGGAGGACAAGAGAAAAAAGAAGAAAGAAAGTATCACCTGTGGGTACATAAGATATAGGACAATAGATAGTAGCACCACATAGAAGAAATAATGAGACATAAGCCTAAGAAGACAAAAGCAGAAAAGACTAATAAAGAAGTATATAAGGCATGATGGCCCTCCCAAAAGGACAATAAACCTAGCCAATGTAGGAAGGGGTGCTGAGCAGCAAACAGCAGAAATATGGATCTGACACAGAACAAGTATATATATATATATATATATATATATATATATATATATATATATATATATATATATATATATATATATACATATACATATACATATATATATATATATATCTTTAAGTATATATATATATATATACATATATTTATTTATTTATTTATCTATATTGAATGTTAAGGAAAATCAATGTTGAGGTTAGTAGATATTGCTACTGTGATATGTTTTAGGATTGCATATACAGAATAAAAGTAGAATTTAACAAAAAATTCGATGATGTCTTCCTTGTGAAAGAAGGAGAAATGAAGAGAATGAATGAAAGAAATTCGCGTATAAGGAAGATTATGAAAGATTTAGATCTCGCTGATGAATTATTTGACCCCAAATGGACATCGGATGAGAAGCCGGA
Organism: Cassiopea andromeda; assembly: GCA_018155075.1. Lineage (NCBI taxonomy): Eukaryota > Metazoa > Cnidaria > Scyphozoa > Rhizostomeae > Cassiopeidae > Cassiopea > Cassiopea andromeda. Next base: position 624,827 of record WIPJ01000174.1, read on the forward strand.
GGTACTACTGACAATCAAGGATGATGAGATAACAGTAGAGAAGTACATTTCTGAAGAAGAGCAAGTGAAGCTTGATGAATTATCTAAAAAGGAGGAAGGTAATAGTTGTTATTATTCCTACCTGAAATTTTGGTGCTTGCAAATTTACGAAGATTTGTGTGCCCAATATAACGTACAATTGTCTACGTTCTCTCTTTATCGAGCTTAAGGATTAGAAAGGAAGAAATCTCGTTGATCATGTTGTACCAACAGTGGTCCTTGAGACTTTTCAAGGCTTAATTCGGAGAAATCATGTCTTCAACTTTCAATTTTAGTGTATTCTGTGTATTGTATATGTAGCAGAAGATTCTTATGTAGCCAGTGAGATTTACGAACTATTGCCCTACCAGAAGCAATAAGATGATTCATAGTTTGACTAGACATAGGAGTGTTATCAGTTGATGTCACATTACAAATTCATTGCAGAACAATCCCTAAGTGCTTTGACTTTCACTTTTGTTTCACTTCTTCTCTCCTTTCATTAGGTGGCTGTTCATCTTTATATATGAATTGGCCATAGGGTAGTCAATGTTATTTCCTCCCCATGTTATCATCCTAGTAGTGCCTGTATAGTTGATAAATCAGTTTCATAAATTGTACCATGTATGTAGTACTTTATGCCGATAGCAGTTCATGCCCTAAGACACGTGCGATCGCACGTGCGCATGTCCATACACATGCCAAATCCCCTGCACGAGTGAAATATCGCCCGTCCCAACGTCACTGTCAACCGTGCAGTCGTGTATGCCAAATAAAGATTTCGTTGTTTGCATCGCTGGTGACTTTCACTTTTTGCTTTCATAACTCTGCTGTATCCTGTTTTATACATGTTTCAGCAAAAAGAAACTATATTTCGTATACAGAAAGTTTGGATGGCACGTGCCATTCCAAATAGTTCAGGGAAATTGCTCGTGCAGACATGGGCACATGTGCGAATTGACGCTCTTCCACCAATTTCTTCCGGGCAGGGACTACGATAGAAAACATCATAGTCTTTTACCTGTATAGGCCACTTACAGCAGTAAAGCTGTTTTGTATCATATCACCAATCAATCAATATCAATATTTCAAGCTAGTTACAACTATTGTTGCTAATAGCTAATTCAGACTAACTATTAAAACAAGTAAAAACAAAGATGAACTGACTATAATACTATAATATGACTGGCTTTAACGCAAATTGATGGTTGACTATAATATAAATGAAAGGAAAAAGACGTTTTTCACGTTTCTACTCAACTTTGGTGCAATAAAATGTATGGGTAGCGCTAGGGGAGGTCTAGGGTGCTATAGTTCCCGGAACATGCTAGCCCCCTTTCGGAAGTTGAGAAGCAATTTTTTAAGGATATTTTCCATTGATAGTACCTGTTAACCATATTTTAGCCCCCTTGTCGGAAGAGTCAGCATCCCGTCAGAAAATTCCTACCGCCACCCCTGTTAAAATATTAAAGCAGAACTTTCATAAATATCCCAGATACAATTTAAGTTCTAAATCCAGAGACTGGCCGTAGGTAAACTCAGAATGACGATTTTTATTCGCTTCTTATAATAACAGAACGTTCGCTCACATAACAGACTCATAGAATGGTGTCATATGACACAACAACAACAACAACAACAACAACAACAACAACAACAACAACAACAACAAAATAGTTCAATTGTCAATCAACGAATCTCCTCATAAAGTTCTTGATAAAGTTCATTACAGAACATTGCTAGTGCAACTGTGTTGACTAATTTGGATGAAAACGCTAAGACTGTTGCTTGCAGCTTATAACAGCCAGTAAATTTATTATTCCCTTATGGCATAATTTATTTAAGTTTATTTTATTAGAACGCCGTAAAGCTGAAAAAGCGGACAACGCTAGAGAGCGTGCTTTAGAAAAGATGATGGCTGGAAGACTGGAGACTAATCTGGAAGAGGAGCTGAAGAAAGAGCTTGTGAAGCCAGAATTCATGTCAAAGCCTGACAGTGAGTGGACTGAGGAGGAGCAGAAGGCTGCTAAGGAATTTGAGAAAAAGCAATTAAAGGTATCGTTTGCAGTTTTTAAATTTACGTCATCGAACACACCTTGAAGGAGACATCTTTAAGGAATTTACATATGAATTTTTGTAGTATCTTGCTAGGTTTACGCTGTAATTCTTAAACGGCAATTTAGTCCATAAGGTGGTATAGTTTACCTTGTCACACTCTCAATGAAGTTGGTGGCTGATTGTTTGTGTTTTTCCTTCGTCACCCGAGTGCTTGAAAATTTCTTTGCACTGTCTGCCATTTCACTGATCTTCTTTTTAAAGCCAATATGAAGAGTGTGGTTCCTCTAGAATTTTCTCGCAGCGTTTGACCTCCCAGCATTTCTCTGTTGCTACCTATCGCTAGAACGTTCTGTTTTTTGTGCTAATACCATATAACAATGGTGCAATGTCAGTTCCATTCCGGTTTCTTCAGGTGTCATTTGCAATGCCATTTTTTGATCATTACACAGCTCTCAAATTATGGAACGATGCACATGCTGAAATTTGTAAAACTGAAATTCGTAAGCTGAAATTCATAAGCTGAAATTCGTAAGGTGAAATTCGTGAGCACCCTTTGAAAACAACATACAAAGCATCTAAATATCTAGACTGTCAAACAGAACACCCTGGAAGAATAGCAGTACCTAGGTTTTATAGGGTAGTTGGTTTTATCATTAGATTGTGTATCAATGTAAATACATGTTTATGTATTTTGATTTGATGAAGGGTTAATGTGTGTATAAATAATTTTGGATGAAATGAAAATAGAAGATGCATCCTGTAGTAGCAAGCCATTAAGGAACAAAGTCTGTAGTATTTTCATTTCAATAGTTTGATACACGAAAAACCCTTCAGTATATTAAAACAATATATTATCAAAGAAATATGAATCATCAGGACTTGAAGAACTGGTGTTTGAGTTTCTCTAGCAATTAGGGCATGATCTAGCCAGGATATTCCTTATTATACGAAATTACGGGTACGATTTTATTCAAGAGTGCTTTCATAAAAATTCCTTAATATAAACAAACCTTAAATTTTGTATATCCTTCATTTCTCATACCCTACTTTTTGGAAACCCTAAATTTATGATTTCTTAATTTTTGTATGTATGTTGATGACCTTTTCATTGAATTTTGTTGCAGTTTTTAAGAACGCGCATTTTTTGTTCAAAATTTGCTAAATAAGTTGCACGTAGAATTTCTCTTCAAATTTCTATGGTGTGTTTTAAATAGAGGCATAACTTGGTTATGTACTTGTGTTATGAGTTTGCTTTATTAAGAATATTGACTCGTGCAGGACGCGTGATCGGCTAAATTTGAGGTTAATGTCATTCAACATCTTGTAATTCCTTAAGAAAGCCTCTGAATGACCAATCCGCAAAATAAAATTAAGTAGAAAATTTCTTTAATTAATGTAACTGAAAATACATTTGAGAGGAAAGATTTCCTTAATTAATGCACTTGAAATTCTAGTTCTTTGAAAAAATTTTTTAAATTACTTTTCCACAATTTTCAATTCCTTGCTTTGGTCGCACACTTAATTTCGTGTAATACAGTTGTTTATATCTTCTGTTGTTATCAAAATTATCTCTCGAGCTTAGGAGATGCTTTGCTTTTTTAGCTGAAAGAGGACCGTGAAAAGTTTAGAAAATCACTGGAGACTGAATTGAAGAAACTCCAAGGAAATATCCACGAAGCAGCAGCAAGTTTCGATGACAGACTTTCACAACTGTTTCAAAGGAAAATCAAGACAGAAATGGTCATTTGTCAAGTGAGTTGAAATGAGATATTAATTGTACTTGTTCATGCTTGTCTTCTTTACCATAGTCACCACAAGCATAGGTTTTAAATCTTGATTGGCTGAGAGACTTGATCACATGCCAAATTTTTATGCTGGATTAACCAATGAGAACTCAGGAATTCGTCAACAAATGCCTCTAACAGCTAAATTTAGGCCAGTTTTTGTCGCTTTTAGTACCCGTCAAATTAAAAATATCGTGTGAAATGTCTAAATGTAAAATGATTTGAAACCCATGCTGTCCCCCCATAGTGCTCATTGGGCTTAGCCAGAGGACACATTAAGAAGGGGGTATAGGGATGTTTTTCAAAATTTACAGAAGCACAGTTCCTAGACACTACGAGCTACTGGATTACAATAAAAAGAGGGAACCCAGTAGGAGCAAAATACCCTGACTACTCCCTGGATTTGATTATATATCTAAATATAACAAACAATACAAAACTACATATAAATACTTTATTGCATTTTGCATTTGAGGAATGTAAAGACGTGACACTGCGTGAAACACTGTTATTCCGTCACTTCATAGTAAAAGCAGGTTCATGGCAAAAGGCGATAAATGATAGCATAGTATGTAATACTCAACTAGAGAAGGGTCATCTAGGTATCTGTTGGACGACTATGTAGTCCAGTGTATTTCTGTGTCTCGCAACCAATGCTTCAAAGGGTGACCTTGGGTTCAATCTCATGTGTCGCTTCATCAACACAGGTATCAATGTCATCGCCAGCATCATTGCCATCACCGCCATCAGTACTCTTATCATTGCACAAGAATTTGCAAATATAGCTCAACTAGATATATATTCAATTTTTGAAGATTTAATTCAATTTTGCACCGTGAGAGATTGCTAGAGCTTCCATCTCGTTGATTCCTAGGAAGAGCTTAAGATCCTTCGCTTGTCTGCATCTTTGCTAATGAAAGAAGAACTGGATACAAGAGAGAAGCAACTGATGCAGATTCTTGAGGAGAAGAAAGTGCTGAAGCAAAGGAGCTCAAATCTGGTTGCGGAGGCGAAAAGAGAATCTGATGCAAGCAAAGACTTATACGAGATTTACGTGGCTGAAGACAAATCACTGGACAAGAATTTCAGGCGCGAATTTTCAGATCAAGACCAACATACTATTGATGTGCTGTATAAGTTGTTTAAAAGAAGGCCCAAGTAAGATAAGCTTTTTTCCCAAATTATATCCTCACAGCAATTGTTGGAACTTTGATAATTTCACGAGTTTGTATTCTGATATTTTCCAAAGTGTGTATTGGTGATAGGAAGTTATTTAGATGTCAGTCAATTGGTAATTGTGACTGTGAGAACAAAATGCATTCATTGTAAACTAAGTTATTCAACAAATGTTTGGTGGACAATTATGTATTCTCATCTCGTAGGGGAGTGACTTATTATGATAATATTCTGAAATTATGAATCTTCCTTGGCCTCTGAATTATCCTTTCCATTCTTCTACTTTGATAGTGCAGACTACATGTTTACTTTTCTTCTTTAGGGCCCAGAAAACACTGAAAGCTGCCGTTGAATCACACGCAGATGTGGCGACAGAAAATCGAAATCCTTTCCAGCAAAGACCATCATCATCTAGAGCGGCGTCTGTTGCTGCTGCATCGCTTGAAAAAGCCATGGCAGAACTAGACGATGATCAGCACATGCCAGATGGAGTGAATTATGACACCTGGAGAAAACTTGTCGCAATTCGAAGAATTAAAGTTGAAAAAGAGCAGCAGGTAGATCTCACGTATAGATCGCAACAGTTGAAACTTGTGTCAGTCTCCCTCCGCTTTTTCATTTGAAAGTTTTATCAGCCTGATCATGGCGTATCGTGCACACCTAACCTAATCTTCCTTCTCTCTCTCTCTCTCTCTCTCTCTCTCTCTCTCTATATATATATATATATATATATATATATATATATATATATATATATATATATATATATGCGTATCTATTTATATAGTGTTGATTTTTATTTCTGTGTATAATGTATGCATGTATACATATATCAATCTCATGGTTTTTGATAGGTGAAGGCAAGAGCTCTTGTATCAGCAGAAATGAAGTCAATTTATCAGAAGCGAATTGATGAGGACGAACGCTTGAAATTTGATGTCGAGCAAGTCTTCAAAGAGATACAAAAGTAATCACATATATCAGCTGTGGCTACCATCGTATTTATGACTTACATTTCTTAGTAAAGAATCTCTATTCAGAGTCCATGGCAACTGTAGTGATACATCCATTGTTTAATTTCTTTTGGAGATTATGATTTTAGACTGTAGCCAGTTGCATGCAGTATGTTCATGTGAGTGATTGCTCAACAACCAATGATGTATCTTTGAAACCAATTGTTAGTGTTTTCTTTATTCCACCTTCAACATTTTGCCTTTTCCTTGTGTTTTAGATTGAGGGATGATCGTTTGAATTTCAGTTTGAACTTGGAGGTTCAGCTGATTTTGAAACAAGGCCAGGTAAGAAATTTTTTTGTACCTTCTAGTCTTATCCCCTTCTCTGTCGCTTTTCCCCTTCTCTGAATATCCCTTCTCTGTCGCTTGTCGCTTCTTTCTTTCAAATATTGCTCACATATCGTCAGACATTGCCCTTCAAGAACGCGAGAATTTATATCTAGATGCAGGCTCGAAGCCATGTGATGGAAGAAATAGGTCATCCAACCTGTTTTTTGACTTGTGAGGTCCATGTACTGAAATTTAAATCAAATTTTGCACAAGCTCACATCTTTTTGTAGAAGCATCTTTTGCTACGTTTCCAATAGATTTCTCTTTGGATTTTCTGCAAATCATTGTATTAAATGTTGCTTTAGAGCACTATCACAATAGCTGAACAAGAATCTCATTTTAGCATGTTATGTACGTTTTCAGGTATAGGTCTCAATGTATGCATAGACTAGAGATGAGTCGTTATTTCTCTGTTTGAATTCAGGTCGAAGTGCCGTCTTCTTCATTCATAACTGATTATTCTGACAGTATTTTGATCAATCGATCGGTTGTTGAGGATCTGAATGCCACAATTAAGGTTGGTTATGATGCCATTACGTTGAATGTTTTCTGTAGCATTTATTCAACTTAAATCTTTATCACGCAAGTCCTCTCACTATTAGAGCATCCATGTGCAAGACAAAGCCTACGAGTGTTGTACCTTTAGAATTTTATTGTTTTTTGTTATCAAAGACGAATTTTTCTTTGAGAATCCTGATTCAGGACTTAGTAGAGGAAGTTCCTTAGTTTTGAGTTTGATTCCAGCTCTAACCTTTTCTGAGAGATTCTTAAACCTGAGACAAAGCTTAAGTGTATATAAACAATATATACGTAACATTTAGTAACAAAGTACCCTCATTACATTTAGGATCTAAGAATGACATGCTTCCAAATTCTGAAGTTCACATGAATCTTTGTACATGATACAACACTTCAACAAATACTACCTTAGTTATTCTTGAGTAGCACCACAAGTTTCTTCGCTGTTATGGTTACCAAGATGTAGAATTACTTTGGTTTGGCTTCTTGTAGAATTTTATTGTGCATACAATTCAGAATTGTACAGTTTCTACAATACGTTCCCATCTCTTTTGATACAATGCGCACCAACTCCTTTTTCTGAAACGATGATGTAGTCCTCTGTAATAGCAGCCCTAATTTTGGTGTGATAAGATACAATTGTCTGTTTTTCTAGACTCTTGGTGAGAGCAAATTGACCAGCATGAAAGACAGCAAAGAATTTCGAAAAGGAATTTATCAGTTGGAATGGTTAGTTATTACGTTCTATCAATCTACTTTCACCCTATTTTTTGTGTTTAAAAGCTATTTCTTATTCTTCGCTCCATATTTATTTATTCGGTGATTTCTCTTTCTTAATTATTCCCATGATCAAGAGTTTTTTATGCATGAGTCAGACTCGTAGCCGGAGGGGTCATGGAAGGACAGTACCCCATCAAATCAAAAGAAAAGCCTGATTCCCCCTAGCAGATTTATTGACCTGGAAATCAAAAACTCAGATGAAATCCTTCCCCCTCCGATGATGATAGTAAAGACAGATTTAACTCCTCCAAAGCAGTACTGCCAACTGCGTAGTTTACATAACCCGTACTTTCACCATCAGCCGCCTGACCCTCATCTGTTGCGTCAGATTTGTAGCTTCAATATTTCTGCATTTAGCACCAACATCCATTCCTTTTAAGAACGCCCTACTGAATTGACTCATCCAACATCCCATAGACTTTCTCTTCTTGTGATATATTCTTTTTGGCTTTCTTTGTAACGTCTGTTTTGCATCTCTGTTATGCAGGGAACATAAGAGAATGAGAATGCAAGCTGAAGACCTCCAGACTGCAGCCAGGGATATCCAGCTATTGCGTGTTACGAAAGAACTTCAAGCTGTACGTAGCGTGATATTTTAAAGCATTTTCATTGGTGGTTTCTTTACCACAACTGTTTGCATTCGTAGAGTTCCCAATTTAGGAACATAGTACTTGGTCTTTGTTGTTGAGAATTGTTCATATTAAGCATCAGGCAGGTGTTAAGGAAATAATATAAAGACTTTCTGCATATCTTTGTATTACTGCTTAGTGCTCTTATATGTTCTGGTTTGATTTTACTAACTCCAATCTCCACATTGTGTAATAAAACTATCGTATTTAGCTGTTGTACAGTGAGAGTCATTAGACTAGAGACTCTTGTATTTCAAAGTATACACAACACACTACACTATCGATAAAATATATTTTGACTTCCTCTCTGGCAGTTCCACCTCGATACCTATCTGTTTAGCTCTACTGAAGCCTCGTCAGAATGTATAGGACTAGTATAAATGTGTGTGTGTTGCTTGGGTAGTGCTTAAACCAGGTGGAAAGGTCCTTGACAACATTTGCTTCCAAGCATTTGTCTTTATTGGCATATTGTCTAGTATCAGCATTTCTTCATTACGTAATGAATACATTATACTATTGAGATTTGAATTATTAAAAGTTTTCAGCAGATCTATTGTATGGTTAATTGCTTCGTTTCTCTGAAAGTTTATATGTTGATATTTTCTTTCAGCATCTTGGAGAAAGAGACCAAGTGTCTCGTCAACAGCAAGAAGTGGCAACATTGGAACAAACCTTAGAATTACATAAAAAGGTATGCATTTGGCAAATGAGACTCTATAAATATATTTATATACCTTTCGCCCGTCTTTTGCCCATCATCTACACACAGATTATGGATCTAAGAATTATGTCAACTGACTTGTGTCTTGGCACTTGTTGTACCTCGTTTATGGATCGTCGAATTTAGTTCTGAACATTCGTTACTTTTTATAAATATAACAGAGCTTGTAATTTTTACTGCAATTTTTTGCAATAACTGTACTGCTTAAGCTGGTGTTGTTTTCCCCCTTTGTTACCAAATGCCAATGCAAACCATTTCTTAAATTCCAGATGCATAAAAGTAACATTACTGAAAAGAACAGATCACTAAAGAGATTGACGAGGCTGATCAAAAACAAAGAAACTGATAATTCTAAGTTAGATGAAGATCTAGAAGAGCTTTCACTTTCTGTTGCTGAACGAAGAAATGTCAGTCAGACTATTGGTAAGATTTTACTTTCTCAATTCTAGTTTGTGAATTTGGAACGGACGAAAATTTCTATTCGCTGTCTTTTTAACTATTGTTGTTGTCATAATATTAAATCATGTTATATTTATTACTGTGTTATTACATTATATGGTGTTATGTTATACTGTTGTATTATATTGGGCTATACTATACTATACTATACTATACTATACTATACTATACTATACTATACTATACTATACTATACTTAGCTATACTACACTATAATACATAATACAATTCTATACTTTACTACACTATACTATACTATACTAAACTATACTTTTAATGCTATATTATATAATATTTTACTTTACTATACTACACTACACTGTGCGTTGCTATATAATACTATTTTATACTATACTATCCTATTTAATACGATACTGTATAATACTGTAATATTATATACTATACTATACTGTACTCTACTATACTATACTATGCCATACTTTACTATACTATACTACATTATACTGTATTATACAACATCAATATATTGTATCATATTATATTCTACTATGTTCTATTATTATGTGCCATTTCCATGTTGCAGAAAATGAGCGTAATGAAACACATGCTGAAAAGCGAATGAAAGATATCATTACACGAAGAAAGCTTGTTGACCTTGCCAAAGCTCAAGCGCAAGAAATTGCCATTCTTCGCGCGGAAGTTGAGAGACTCCGTATGCGTACATTCCCCGCCTTGGTCCAAGTTGATCACCGCTAAGACTTTAAATTTTGTCCTGTAAATATTACTGTTTATATCCCTTGTTTTAGTTGAAAGAAAGCTTTTAGTCACAGAATTATTTCTTCAGTTCTTTCTCTTCTACCGATAGTTGCGCCTCTTTCGGTATAGTATTTTGCAGGAGAGTCTCTTGTGGATTGTTCTTGTGACTATTGTGATGGGTAATCATATTGATAGATAAAGTTTTTATTTCTAGATATAATTAGAGTGTACTAAGATATTTTTTATTTGAAATGTTCCTAAAAGTAGATGTTTAAAACCTTTTTGGACATCAGTTTATGTTTTTCGTTTGCACTATCATGTGCATAACAGTACAACAACTAAGTTCTCTTACGCCTCTCTGGAGGCAGGCATCCCCGAACAATTGAGATCGCACTGACAAGGAATATTGCATAGTGATTGGATTCCAAACCCCAAGAGATAACAGACACACGTACTCTTGCTTTTTGGTTTTGTAAAATTTTGCTTTTGCTTTCAATCGCTATTGCTGGTTTTCCTTTCTAATTAAGGAGATACTCCAAAACAATGACCTGTTTTTATTAAACATGTACCTGAAGCTAAGGTTGACCTTTCTTTGGCCTAATCTTGTCACTATGTCATAAAGGGGGCCAAGTTTTTGCAGCAGGAGAAATCTGCCTGGTAATCGTACAACATGATCCTTAGTAGAACTACATTCCTGAAAAGCTGTTGTGCACCTCGAGTTCAATGAACCCTGCGAAGGCATCTACCGTCTTTGGTTTTCTCAATATGTTCCTGCGCTTTGGTTCATGCCTTTGCCGGACAAGTATCGATGCAATTAAAGGAATTAGTTAGGTGAAACCAACGGTATGTTTATCTACTTTTTATCTAAAGTCCAAAGTAAGTTTTCTTCAAGCTTGACCATCTTATAGGTTCTTAAAGGTAAAAACCACAACAAGGCATTTACGATATTGCAGAAAACAACGTACACATTATCAACACAATTCTTGGAAAGTACTTGTCAATCAACTGCAATATTTCACCACATTTATTTCGTCAAAAAATGTTTCTGACACATAAATGATACTTACTATCGTTCTGTGTGACTGACATACACAGAACGAAATTCATTCTACGTTCTATATACACCAGAGTACACACATAGCATTTCATAATGGGAAATATATGCAATTTATTAAGTCAGAGTTGATGCGACTTTCCTATTTCACAAGGAATCGAAAGTCTACGTACGATAACTGAAAATAGCACCCTGCAGAAAACAGCTTTAATGAGACTGTAGGCGTGGTACATGGCGCTTTGACATTGAAGTCAATACCATGTGAAAGGGCAACATGAAAATTGCCTCTTGAAATCAAAACGCCCAATCAAAAATCCACTAGGGCCATTCACAAAGGACGTCCAAACTTAGAGGATGGATATGGGTTTGGTGCATTACAATGACGTCAGACGTAAGGAGAGGGATTTTAGGTAATCTGTAAGTCCAGTTTTTTCAGAATTTCAAAATACGACATTTCTATTCGAGCGTTTACATTCAATTCACATATACATACAGTAATAACTTTATGAAAAAATAGGACGAAAAGAGAGTGGAGCGTTTCTGCATACGGACAATACCGAACAAAGTGGTGAGGGAGTTTGAAATTCATCTCTTTGCCAGATGTCCTTTGTTAATGGTCTCATACACGATTGCAGATGGTAGTAAGAAGGCATGGCACTGAGAAGCAACTAGATGGATGAATAAAGACATCCCATAGCATATCCCAAAGGATCTACATTAGTAATACCTAAAAATACTCAAAATTAATTTAACAAAAAGAATCGTGATAAAAATATAAATAGATGATGTGTTAACAAAAATATCATCCGGAGTACAAAACTTAAAAATATCATCAACAAAAAAGGTTTATTACAAAAGCGCCCAAGAACAGCATAGGCGTCAAATCTTGATTGGCTAACAAAGGAATCACCATCGAAGTATACCTGCCAATAATGTTGCGAGAATTACAAGCAAAGATGGATGGCTTGTAATGTCGATAAATTTAGATCTGCGCAAGGTATAAAAATTTATCCTTCTGGAAATGTGAATTGAAGCCTTTTGAGTGTGCTTGCAAAATAATTTTTAATAATCCGAAACTATGTGTTATCAGTTTTTTCGCAAAGAAAGTACACTATTTACCACCAAAAGACGCTTCTCGAACGAATTCTCGCAACATCATTGGCAAGAATCCTCTAAAATAGGTCCTGGCTTTTCACAACCCCTAAGGTCCCCCAAGCTTTTGATGCGCTGAAAGGGGCCCCTCAGAGATTTTAAGGGATAATTATTTTGGTATTATTTGTGGTGAACATAAGAAGGGTTCCAAATTTCACGGAATTCCTAAGGGCCGCGAATGTCTCTGTTTCACCACTCGTTCCTTGTCATGCTATTCAAATGCAAAAAACTGCATGAACTAATAATAAGAATCTCTCGTATTTTTAATTGAAATGATAGACACGCTGAAAGCTAGTCTACTTGGTGCCTTGGCGGCTTAAACGACGATGAAAAAAGTCACCCAATTCGAAAATCCTTGGCCACTGAAGATTAAATTGTCAATGAAATTGATAACTGTCTCCCTTCAAAGGTGAACTCGAATTTAGAAAACTGCTAAAGCAGGGATGTCAATCTCATTCTGGCCCAGGGGCGATATAAGGCACGATAGGACTAGGTAATAAGGACTTATAAGAACACCATCATTTGACCTGAGACTCAGTTTCTTAACTTTTCCCGAAATTGAGCCTGAGGTTTTCTTAAGTTTTTTTTAACTTTTACTGAATTAAACAGACTAAAATGGGATATACTCTCGTTAATAATATTGTATACTTGAATTTGAATTCCATATTTAACATTTTGAATGCAATAATGACGAAGTATCGATTTTTGGCCAATAAAAACACTTAATTCCTCTTGATTTCCTTAAGATTTTAGCCACCTGAGCCTCATTTTCTTATAAACATTTTCGTATGAAAAACAAACTTGTATACTTCATCGCATATTTCTTATCTAGGGAACCAATCTTGAAAATGCCAGCTAGCTAGCACAGGCGAGAAAAATATCGCTAGATTTGACTTCATTCAAAATTCCTTCGGGAGCCACATAGAAACCCTTGGAGGACCGCATATTTGGCATTCCTGTGCTAAAGCAACTGATGGGGGGGGGACAGCAGTTTGGTAGGTGGTTGAAATTTGAAAAGTTAATTTACAAAAGGCATAAATAAATCACAAACGTATCCTCCTTTGGTTTCCTATTCCAGTAATTCGTTTATTTCATCAATGACGCTATCGATGGCTTTCGTGGCATTTTCGATACCGCTTCCAGTTCTTCCCTTATTTCCTTCTCCTGATTGTGACTGGACTGCCTGTGATTCCACTTCACTACCCTGCGTTTCATGTCCATTGGCCGCTTCTATATTGCATGAAACATCATCATTTCTTGCCTCGTTCGCAATACCACTCGTATTGTTTTGCTTGCTTAATAAACTGCCCTGAGAGTCTAATGTGGCGCTGCTACCACTATCTCCAACGGCCGAGTTTTGCCCTGATTGTGAAATTCGACTTGATGCATTGTTGACATGGGAATCAACGTCCTTTTCATTTCCAATGATTTGTTTCTCTGAAACTTCTGCCTGAGTTCCGCTCTCCTTAACATTTGAAGAATTTCCATCCACCATGTCATCTGAAGAACGCAAGTTAAAAAATGACTTTCTATGATATTTACTATGCAGGGAAAAACAAGTGAAGTTAAAAGACATTTAATGTTTCTAAATTCGACTTCACAATAACGTCTTTTTTAAAGGTATATTACTAAATATATCAATATGCATTTATATTCAGCACTACATTTTAATTAATTCCAAACGCTATTCATATCAGAAAAGCATTGACAGAATACATAAACAGTAAAATTACTTATTTTTATCTGCTCGCCTAAGTCTTATAGCAAAATTGACATGTATAAAGCCCAGACGAAACGACTTGATTTTTCTCTCGAAGTTTTTCTTCAACATTTGATCTCATGGCCGAACAACTCGATTTTTCGCTCGACTTTTCTCTCAACTTTTCAACTACGCACGTTTCTGCAAAGTATATCAGCTAAAAATATTTACCATCACAAATATCTGCCCGCCCAAGGAGATGCTACTGCGCAAGCTTTCTCTCGATTTCCTCGAAAAGGTGGCCAAACGATTCGATTTTCACTCAATAACAATTCTTTTGCTCGATATTTTTGACAAAGATCAAACTATGCTGAACATCACTCGACTCCATTTGACTCACTCGACAAGGTGGCCAAACCACCTGATTTTCCCCTCGACTTTTTGTCGAGTAAAAATTCAAGTGAAAAATCGAGACGTTGTGTCAGGGCCTAACACGAGTATCAGGAAAGACTCCCGCCAGGATTACTCCTCAAAATCGATCCAACGAGTAATAGGTTATACCTATACAGGGTTGTACAAAGGGGCTGGGGCTAAGTACCCTTCTAATTCCCGAGACGACGCAGAGTCCCCTTCTCTTTACTTTGATAATTTTTGAAATAAGGTTGTCACGTAAAAGCTGAATATCAATGACTTCCTCTGCAAATTTCTTTCTTTACAAAAAAGAAACAATTCCCTAAGATCCCAAGGGTGTAGTTTAGAAAAATTTTCCAGGGAAGAATACCCGTTAACTCCATTTCTTTTTATTCCCATTTCATAGCAACTAGTGCCCCCATTGGCTATATGGGTCACCTTCTACTCTATATGGCTCTACAGCTTTATATACCAAATATAATGTGAACTTGAAATGGAATACAATTCTAACCTGCAGCTTCAGCAACCCGTTTCTGTTTGCCAAGTTTCTTCATTAGCTCGCTATCTTCCTTTTGCTCGTCATGCTTCACACGTCCCTTATCGATACTGATTTTCTTCAATTTAAACTTCTGGAATTCTGGCACGGCAGTCGGCTCGACTCCATTGGCTTCTTTTGGGCTATTTTGACCACGTTTCAGATTTGTCTGCAAAGCAGTAAATGGATGGTAAGTGGAAAAGTGTATAAATCTACCAGAACTATTCAAAACGATATTCTAGAAGCTTCATTAAACCAATATTGCAAATCATGCATTGCTAGCAAGAAGATGGTACTGGAAATTACTGGAAATCCTAAAAGTACAATGTAAAACATGCGGAAGCAATGGCAAAAACTTTCTCGTATATAAGACTTATACGCAAGCCTCTTAAAGTAGCAGATCTGTGTCTGCTAAGTGCAGTACATGAAGATATGTCTTTTGTAAACTTTCTTAGGCTTGCGTAGCAACTGATTGAGGTGAGGAAAATATTAAAACATTAAGAAGTAAAGCGAGGATCTTTCACTAACCGTTACGTTATAATTAATAAACATTTATGACTCGCATAATAAATACAGGTAAAGCACGTTCGGGATTATCTAATTTATATGAAACTCGATAACCTTTGAACGAAAAGCTAACTTAATAGAAATCTTTGATGGACTTGCACACAAGCAGTTCAATTTTCAAAATTCAATGAAACGCGACCAAATACATGACGCTAAATGATATCTGCTACCATGTGGTTCTATTTTATTACAAGGTTAATACACTATCAGTAAACGTTTCTTGAAGTGGGGTATATTCACATGCATACTGTGACGAAGTTCTCCTTCATCAAAAGCTAACCATCGTTGCATGTAGACCCATTGGAAAGGGAGGCTTGAAGGATTCACGCACCTATGCTGCAATCGTTCATGACTGGCTTTGTCTCATGCAGTTAAAACCTAGTATTACTCGATAAATCTTGCAACTCGTCTGCACTACCTTCCCGCATGAAGAAGCATAGTGAACTGGCGCATAAAGATTACGGAAAATATCCCAAGTAGGCATAGATTAACTTGCTTTGAAATGAATTTATGCAAAAATTATAGAATAAATAGCAAGATGATGGGCTACTGTTTAATTACCAAAAGACTTGCTAATTCGTTCATTGCTGGAGCACTTCCATCGTCTTTTGGCTGAAATAGGCAAGGAAACTAAGCGTATAAAAAGAAAGAAGAATGGAGGAAAGTAGAAAAGACTGAAACAAAAAAATTGCGTAGCAGCAGACATGGCATATATATATAGATATATATAGATATAGATAGATATATATATATATAATATATATATAT
>WIPJ01000174.1:643798-664262 GCA_018155075.1 Cassiopea andromeda
TATTTGTATATAATATATATATATATATATACACGCACACAAACACTACAAATAGATGTAATGTAATATCTGAATGAAAATGCATATCATGAATAATTCAGGAAATAAGCATTAGTGGATAACAAAAAATAGCTTGCTACCTTTATTGATTTTAATTGAGTGCCTTTCTTAATACGAGCCATCATTTCCTTCATCATATCCTGAACTGGATCATCTATAATCAGTGAATGACTTTGATTTTTAATTAAAACCTAACAGCTTAACAATTCTAATCCTTACTGATGAGTATGAAAATAGTCAGGTAAACAAGATACAACTTTTGTTTAACAGGGTGTGTTCTGATTCATCTAAACCAACTTTCAATTACATTCAAACGATATAAGCAGAACCTACTACGAGAATTACAAAAGTTCGCTAAGAATTAATTCGAACATTGAAGCACATAGTAGGGAGTGATAAATTGCAATCTTCAGATGACAGAATAACAGGGCGTGATGGCCTAAGTAAGTTCTAAGTTTGGATGTTGATTGAATGACATTGAGTGCTTTGTGTTAAAGAAGAGACAATATAGCTCGTAAAGAAATGCTTGTCTCATGAAATCTTCCAATAAATGGTAAGAAAGGCATGGTACCTTTGTCGCCTTTCACCGTTTTCTTCTTTTTTCCAACCCCGAGTCTCGTTATGAATTTCCTATTTTAGACAATCAAAGCAAGCATTAAGCAGATGGTAATAACAAAACTGCGATACATATCGAGGCTTGATCCTTGTCTTACTTCAATGACAAAAGCTAATGGTAATGAGTAGCCATCTGTTTAAGAGCGTAGAAAAGCTAGAAGTTCACTTCTGTTAATACAATTTATGTTTGCCTGATCATCCAGCAAAACCGTGTCATCCTTCATGACGTGAAAAAATCGTGCCAGCTACTGATTGAAAATATCAATGAAAAACACAAAGAAAGCCTAACGTGAATGGTGCGGAAATTCGTCTTAAAATCAAATGTATTCCTATAGGCTATTTCTCTATCAACAAGGTTGTCCTTCACAACGCTCAATTAGTAAAGGGTTGTACAATGCTGTGCATCACATTCAGGTACATAGTACAGTTAGCTACTAAAGAGCATGATCAGCCGTACAAAAAGATACTTATTAAAAGAATGGCTTGAGACTATACAGAAGGTCTATATTATAGGTCATGTAAACTTTGGCGTGTTTCAGATCCTATGTCAAGGCGCGTATGAGTGTGTGCGTGGATGTGCGTATACCTGTGCGAGCGCAAGCAAACGCATGTTTTTTTCTCGATTTTACCTCCGTTTCCCCCAATTCCTTGGGGCTTGGGGGTGCCTCTAATGGGACTTTAGTTTTGGCAGGAGCATTTACGATCGGATGCCCTTCCTGACGTCAACAATGGTCTGCAATGGGCCTTGAACCCAGGACCACGTTGGTCTGAGTCACGTGCATTACCGCTAGGCCGCGGCTACTCCGCAACCAAGCAAACGTATGTATGTGCTACTAAAAGCAGCAAAAGTCCTACTGAACATCAAAAATAAGAAGCAAGGAATGATTTTAACATACTTTAACGCTGGTGCTGGCATGGGAGGTGGCGGTGGTGGTGGCGGTGGAGGAGGCGGGGCAACAGTGCCCTGGTTTGGAGGTGTCTCGCCACTGGATAACAGTGCTTCTTCGGCTCGAATAAGTCTATCGTACAAGTCTCTTGCTACAAAAATGACAACCAGAAAATTATAAATTTCTACTTATAACAACGCACAGCCAATATAAGGACGATACCATGGGGAGCGAGAGATAATGATACTTCCTGGCCTATGGATAAAAGTCACACAGCACTAAGACAAATTATTATCGCAAGTGTGAATTTACCTCAAAAAACAAACAATATATGAAATTAGCTCAGGGGCGTTGTGGCTGGGCGGAAAGGCGGGAGAAAAACTTTTCTCGTGTAATTTTTCATCGTAATTTCAAAATGAAAGCAAAACATTGATCAATAAAAATGTCCCAAAACAGTTTTCTCTTGGTGACCTATGATGCCCCCATTTGCCAAACCCCATCGCTTTGAAATGCTGTTGTCAAGTTGCATTCTCAAGAGTCGTGTCCTCCATATCCCCCTCCACTGTTTCTATATCCGTACTTCAGTTCTATCAAACAAAATACCTCTTCTTTCACTCTTCTGTGCTCGTTCTTCACTTTCATGGACTTGCGATTGCAGTATCTCTATTTGATCACAGGAGACGCTAAGTTTGTTCTCCAAAGCTGTGAAATCAAATTAAAAGGAAACAATATAAACTTAAAATCACATGACAATACTCCTAGCTATGAAGCATGACTATTTCAACACTTCAGAGAAATTTTTCGTATAGAAATATAGCAATTATAATCGTTCTACTACTTCAACACTTTTTCATGCAACAATTGATGACTTTGCTGTCTCAAGGGCAATGAATCCACACATGAACTAGAGCAGCAGCAAGTGTTTCAGAAGAACGCTGACTCTGTTGAATTAATGACTCTCTCTCTCAATTTTACCTCCATTTCCCCCAATTCTTGGGGCTTGGAGAGTGCCTCTGGGAGGAGTTTTTAGTTCTGGCACGAGCATTTAGGACCGGATACCCTTCCTGGCGTTATCAATGGTCTGCGATGGGCCTTGAACCCAGAACCACGTTGGTCTGAGTCAAGTGCATTACCGCTAGGCCACGGCTGCTATTGAATTAATGACTATTGAAGCTAACTTCAAGAATACGAGGGGCTCGGAGTTCTTCTAATATAGTCTTTAGAAAAACTCAGCAAAGCAGAAATTCGAGTGATTTTTGTCACGAAAAAATGTTCATGAAACTCTGTCACAGACACCATAAAACAGCATCAAGCATCATACAAGAATTCATAGCAATGAATAAAACAATTCACACATTGAATTACAAAAGTAACAACCTTTGATGGCTTGTGCATCCCTCAGAGACTCCAACTCCTCTTCCATTTCTTTGAGCTAGCGTGAGAGAATCAAGTATTTAAAGGCCATTTAAGATATACAAAAGTGAAGTGGTTACATCAAGTATATCATTATTCTTTTGTGATTAATTATAGGGGGTCGAATTAGCAGGGGGTTGGCAGTTCTCTAGATTTTTATCAAATAAAAGTAAAATTAAGGGCCAGAGGCTGATATGGGGTTGATCATAAAATGAGGGGTAGGCGGTACGTTCACATTCTGGTAAAATGAGGGATCATTATAAAATTCTATGAGGTATGAAAAAATTCAAAAAATGTAAAATGGTCTCACTACAATAACGCACAAAAGAGTACACCTGAACAAACCTTTTCAGCATGTACTGTCTTCTCTTTTGATAGCGATGAGTTCAGTTCATCGATTTCTTTCAGAGCTTGCGAAAGTTTTTCATCCGGTTGAGAGACATCACTCATCATCTTACTCCTTCGCACCATGTTCTCATTATCTTGGAAAACCTAAACGGAAAATTGAGCTCATTGAGTTTGCAATGCACTCCCAAGAAAGTAGCCAAAACAAACGCACCTTAGGGGCCAGTAATCGATTCTTCCATTGGAAGGGCCGAAGATTTTTACACACTCAGAGGGAAAGAGGATGAAAATTAAAGAGAATTTCAAAAAGGAGTATGCAGTTCTTAAAAGAAGCATGGACCAAAATCTCTACATAAACCTGAGAGGGGATTGAAAATTACATCAAACATATGGGAATGTCTTCCATCCCCTCCCCGCAAATAATTATGACCCATCCCCTAACTGAATGGCAACGGCTAAATGGATTCTAGCCTATTGAACAGAGTTCTATTGAACTGTAGCCAAAATTTGAGCTAAACATTTCTTGCTACTATTTATACACATATCACTTATACCTGTGATGCATACTCTTCCGCCTTCTTGCGACATGCTACTTCCGCCTCATATTTCTTCCGCAGCTCTTTACTCTCTTCTAGAGCCATATCCGAAACTAACGCAATATAATTTAAAGCATTTCATTACAAAACAGGAATACAGAAAACTAATGAATACAAACTGGGGATTTTTTAACATACAAAGTGGTGGAGAAATTCCCCACCAGCCCCTTTCATTGCCCATGTTTGGTTCCCCACTTAAGTGCCCTTCTGATTCAGCGACTTTTTTTGTCTGTGTCTTATTTGAAATATCTATATACTTATATGAATTTTTCGTTTTACCGTCTAAAGCAATATTTTAAGGGTACTTTTAAAGCCTGTTGATCCGTAGATTCTACATTCATCTTAAATGCCCTTTTCTCAAATGCCCCACCACTGAAAAATCCATAAAAATGCCCTGAGCACAAAACAATATCCACTAGAGACTGACTTCGAACTTCACTTCAAAACCAAAGTAGGATCCTCTAAAAAGTAACTATTTCTCTGAAATGCATCTTCACAAAAACTGATCAAAGGCTCTCCTGATTCATTAATTCATAAACTAATAATCACACAGAGCGATTTCACATCAAGTAACCCAAATTTACACCCATTACCAGCTGTTTGCAACGCTTTCCTTGGCAACTACAAACCACTGAACAAAATTTTCTCGCTGTGCGTACTGCCTTATCTCATAAATATCGGTAGAGTATTGTAAACCCAACTGATATGGGTTTTCCAAGAACTGAAGATAGAGAATAAATTCTAGCCAAAATATACGTCTTTTAACGTGAAATTGTCCCACATACACACCTCGACTTAGCTGTTGGAACTGTGACGTTATTACTTTGAGGTTCGTCTTTGTCACTTCGTGATCTCTCTTTTCATCTTCGAACTGATAAGGAAAAGGAAAATGTCAATTGTGTAATTTATTCTAAAGGGAACTAAACATTGGTGAAGAAGAGAGAGGCAAATGCAGCTGGGAAAAACGGTAGGGGAAAAGAATAAAGAGAGTTAATTGCTGGAAGAGTGAGTAAGTGAGTGACTGAGGGAGCAAATCAGAAAGAAATATAGATGAATACTAAAGAGTAAAAGAGGAGTTTCCCATGGACTAAAGCAGCATGACTCTTTAACTTTTAAGATGAATCAGTCATATGGTCGATTTCTGTTTATTATACGTTTTTCTTCTTATAAGAAACATGTCTACAAGAAACACGAGGTTGAAATTAGGCAAAAATTAAGAAACCATTAAGAAACATAGGCAGGCTGAGTTTCAAAAAAAAACTTGCAAAAACTGATTTAAGTAGCAAGTTTTTGATCAAACAATCAAGAAAATAGAATGAACATCCGATACATGCCTCAGAAAAACCTAAACATCTTTTTTCTTGCATCGCAATTGCCTAATCTGGGTTATTTTCATTGGTAATCCTTAAATTTTAGAAATATTTAAGAAACATTTAAGGTTGGATTTGATGAAATATTTACAAACATCTAGAATGAAGTCAGAGAGTTTGTTTCTTATAAAAAAACGTGTATACGAACACCAATATAAAGCCTTTGAAAATAAAGCTAAGAAAACATCTCCTATACCTGCTTCTCAGTTTTAGTCTTGTCGGTTTTTGCTCTTCTTATCTCATCCTTCATTCCATTCAAAATGGACTTCAAACCTTAGATCAAATAGAATATACAATAAGAGCTAATTTCTTAAACGCTTGGGGATAGCAAATAGCTAATAACATATAAACAAGGCTATATGTATTTGGTAGATAGTTGCTGCTTCAAAAGATGACGAAACATTGAAGCGGTACAAGCAAATATGATGTGAAGAATAATGTATACTTGTTCAATTTAACTTCAAAATGCGAGCAATCATTATGGAGAATCCCGCAAATAAGCTGAGGGCAGGCGCGCAAATAGGAATTTTCGAGGGCAGGGCCATGAAATCCATGAAAAAGGGCACACCAAAACTAGAATAGAATTCATGAAACATTTCAAAGAGAATTATGCCCTCGAATACTGTTTTTCAGATTCACAAGTGAAGGAAATACTACGGCAGGTTTAACGATATCGTTGCTATGACGGCCATAGATTTCTTATTGTCATTTGCTGTCACGGCAGAGAAAGGAAAATTGGGACAGGGGAGAAGGCCCTGGAAAACTTTTAGGACCATGCCTTTTCCATGCTAGGAAAACGCCCTTGTTGAACAGAGAGGGCACTACAAAAAAGGGTAATTTTGTTCCTTTGCTAAAAAGGGCAGGGGTCTAAACCCCCAGGGTACCTCCCCCAGTTGCGCACCTGGAGGGATCTAAGCATCCAACCGAGGTCATTAAAATAAAATAGCAGACCATCCAAGATAATTGAACAATAATAGGAATAATACCTTCAAGCTCTCCTTTTGTCGCTCCCTCATTAGTACCCTATGCAATAAAATATTTGCAGTCATCTTTTTACAATTAAATTTAATAAACTTTTAATCAAAAAAGAACGAAAAAGAATAAATTCATTTATTCTACCCTGCACTTAACTTCCATGACATCATAAGAAACTCTTTACAAATTCAGCAATTGAGATGATTATATCAAATTCTTTGCAGAGGAAGCAACCTACTAAATGATTATGAGAAACTATTCAAGCAGGTTGGTAATTTTCTAAGTCCTCCACTCAATCAATCAGATAATATTTATATCTTTATATGTTCGTACTTTGGAGATTGTTGACACAAAAACTTGTGTACAAATAAATTGACATACAAGCAAACGGACTGAAAAGTATTGGCATTTGACTACAAGAAAACGTCATTTTCATCGGTACCGAAATGGGCTATGTCGTCACATTAAGCGAAAATTTGTTTTCTTAGTCATGGCCTTTAGTGTCACCCCTGGTCATAAAGAATAAGTGTATTTATCAAAATAAGGATATTGTAATCGGATAAAGCTGTGTAATAGCGCGAAGCTGTGCACAGTTGATGAAATAAGTTACTCAGCAATTGTAGAATGATATCTCTATTAATAGATTCTGTTCAGAAGGTTAAGCACATAAAAAGACTACAGATGGCTTTTTGTAATCTACTTCAATTTGGGTTTTCACCTAAACAATTAGAGTTTATGTTGTCAATAGCATATGTCAACTTATGGAAAATATTTTCTCACAAGTTATGACTGCTGCCAATTCCATCCTTCTCCTCACAACTTTGCCAACTTTTTCAAATACTGGAGATACCACAGCACTTCCTTGTATTTATCTTTTCTGTGTGTACATTAAATCCAAATAATCCTAAGTTTTCTTTTTAAATTAAATTTTGCCCATTACCCTAAAGCTGAAAACATTGTCTTTGTAATGGATGTCTATAAAATGAAATGGAATAGCAAAGCAGTGGAACTTTAAGGACAGAGAAATGGGCCCTGGACTGGCTCCATGCACCTTCTGAAAGGCATAGTAAGTATATATCTATTACTGATGATATAGTACTGCTACAAAAATCAACATATACAACCACAAAGTATGCTATTCTGAAACTTACCTGACTTCCATTTGAGGGAAGAATAGATACATTTTGAGATATTCTATTGGTCTTCCTAAGTTCTCTGTTTTCTTCCTCAACCTATACAAGAACAAAGGCTTGAAATAAAAAGCATGCACAAAAGATAATACCTTGATAAAAAGAAACATAATAATGTAGAAAAATGACAGATAGGCAAGGGCATAATGGACATGCTTGGAGCTCTTAGGAATATAATATGATTGAGACCCCATCTTGATGCTCAAACCAATTAATGCAAAAAGACTTGCATCTCCAAATCCTCTCAGAGGCCGCTTAGGGTCTCAGAAGCTTGATGGCCCTTAATGGTTCATATTCATATAATGTTGTTTGTATGTGGAAGCCCCTCAGGCAATAATAAGGCCTAATTTAAAAAAATGAAACAGAATAAACTATTTACAAGAAATAGATCATGAAGATGCTCAGAGCTATACCCTGAGCTCCAGGTAAGACAAAAATGGTCCCAGAAATATCATTTCATAGAAGATGCTTCCTTTAGGCCTCAAAATCTTGCATTATGTTATTAGCTTACAATTGTGTACCAGGGGTGAAGTGGAGGGGAAAGTTTAGGGGGTTAAAGGGTAAAGCTTTCTTGCAACTTTCCATAGACACAGCCTCTGAAAAACAATAATTTTGTATTCACTATCCAATTGATGTTAGTGTTGATGTCAAAACTTCAAACAAATAGCAGAAGTCTCAAATTTCAAACATATTTTGCAGTAGGGTGAGCTGTAGCCTCCCTTCCCACAACCACTGCACTAATGGTGTCTAAATAAGTGGTGATTTTGTACTTTTATCAACATTTTATAGCCAAATTAGCTCTTGCAAATTAAGGCTTTAGTACAGAGCAAGCACAGAAAGAGATGCATGCTGAAGAGCTAGTTTTTTATGAGACATTCAACACAAATGAAGGCCAATTCAAAATCCTAATGAAACAAAACAGAAATAATTAAAAAGACTAACCTTTTTTAACTTAATCTCCACATCATCTTTCAGTGTTGCTTGATCAGTATATTGCTTCAAAAGGTTTTCATATTCAGAAACAGCAAGCAGTGAAACTAGAGATAATATGATTAATACCTCTGATCACTTTCTATCTATTATTCAAGCTCTTAGGAGATGGTACTAATACAGATCAAGAAGACTCAGAGTTTGTATATTGAAGATTGCTCATATCTACAAATGCTACATTAAAAAGGTTATCCCACTTATGGGATGAGAAATAAAATGTTCTACAAAATCATTTCAAAACCAAAGGCAGATATCAATCAAACAAAAAGGATTAGCACTAGATAATCATTCTCCTCACACTATGAATGAGGAGAAACAAATACATGACAGAGTAAAAGAATTGAGGTTAAAATAATTTTCACTGTACAAAATCAAATCCAACACACAATCATACCTTTCTTTAACTGTTTGAATTGGGCTTCAAGTTTTTGGCTTTTATCCTGTTGTTGGCTAAGCTAGGAAACACAAGACAGAGAAACCACTTTTTATTGCAAAGAAAAAAACCAAAGGCCTGCTAAGAATCTTTTTCATAGAACAGCATAACTAAAACTAATGGTAGTTACAAGTCACTAGATACGGTAGTTGCTTGATAGTAAATAAATATTGAACTAACTATCATTAGGAGTGTAGGGAAGCACATGGAAGATAGTTATCTGTCATGCCCTTTACTCAGTTTGGCAATGAGGGCATGAGTCACACAGGGGCTAAATAATCATTCTTACTTCAGTCACTTCTGCCTTGTGTTTTCCACATGTTTGCAGGAAATTCAATTATCATCAAAACATCAGGGTATGCTTTATCAACAACAAATAAATATAAAGCCTCTAGGCATGTGAAACTTTGACCCTGAGCCTGTAACTTCAGCTCACTTTTGGAAAAAAAATGCCTTTATACTATCATGTGCCCCCATGGCAATTGTCATACCATAACTCCAGACTGTTCCTGTTATACAAGACTACTTAGCCTAACTGAAATGAATACAATAAAAAAGTAATATCCTTCTTTAGGATTTCTCACTGAAAACAGATGTGAAATTGAGGAACTCAAATATTATGGACTGATATGGAAATTGAATTTAGTATCTAACCTTCAAACATATATCATTGCATTTTGTGTGCATCTCTTCAAACTCTAAAACAGCTAAAAAGAAAAAGATAGTTTAATCATATTAGTCAAATAAGAAATGTAACAACTAGAATCAATGCTACAGAAAGACATTCATATTTCAAAAACGTATAATAGTTAACAACTTCCATGCCCATATGTTATGATACCAATAAAGTGCTAAGACACAGAGATGACACTTTTAAGTATAGAGGACACTTATAGACACTTATGTGGCATATAGAGGACACTTATGAGACACTTATAAGTAATGGGCCATTAGCATGTGAGGTATGATGGCCAGCTTCCTTCCTTGTTGATTTCACTCCCCCTAGTGCTTTGAGCAGGTGCTTCTCTAGGGAAAAAGAATAGGGAGAGTGAGAAAGTTGGAGACAGGGACAAAGAGGGAGACTGAGAGACAGAGAAAAGAATAAAGAGAGAGAATGATAGAAGAGATGGGACAATAAGAGAGAAAGGGAAGGAAAGAAAGGGAGAGAGAATGTTGGGCAATTCCCTAAAGTTGTAACCAATTCATACATAAGCAAAATGTGAAGTGTGCATAGATTAGAAATGAAATATAAAGAATATCATGGGCAGCAATAACTGCTTTAAAAATCTGCATGAGCCATCATGCATCATTTTATACGTTTTTCATACTAGTATTTGAGCTTTCATAGTGTTTTCATGATTTCAGTGGTGATCATTCAAAAGACTTTCTGAGCAAAATTTTATGAGTTCTAATGGTCTGCACATTCACATTAAAGAGCAACACGAAAAAAACTTTGAACTTCAACTTGAGAAAATGATGGCCCATAATCAACAGCATGATGCAAACTGTGGAAAAAAGTAAGAAAGTGAACACAACATATACAACATTCTATGGAAGGACAGTTGAAAGTGAAAACCATGTACTAGAGTTAGAAAAAATATGTTTTCATTCACTAACAATACTAGAAAGGCTTCACTACACAGCAACACCACAAAGCAATAAAAACATCAACAATATTGGTTCAATCACCCATAAAATATATTGCTTAACTTCTCATTCCATTAGAACAATACATCCTAGTAATTTCAATGCGCAAAATACTCCCTCTACTACATCACACATTTTCCAATTTCCTGTGAGTGGAAATTGTTTTCCTGATAGAGAATATCAGAGTGCGGAAGGTGTCCTGGTACCAGTGACACTCGCAGCAATTCATCCGGGCACGAATTTTCATAATTACTATATTGTGCAAAAAACAACCAGTTTTGTCGCCTCAAGTTCTAATTACGAGCCTATTTCTTCCCATTGGAGAAACGGCCACCTCTTCTTAAAACCTAAATCTCATGGCTATTTGATCATAGGTGCTGAGAGGTAGCATGAATTGAAAGAATCAACAATTCAGTCTATATATTGCTAATCAAAAGTCTATATCATAAAGTATATGCAACAACAGGTTACGCATACGATAACAACTAATGTACTTGCTTAAGTGCTCGTACAACCTAAAAAAAAGCTATTGCCACAGAAAAGAGAAGCTACCGGGAGTCTAGTCTTTAACTCTATCAGGAGAGGAACTCCGTTAGAGCAAGCAAGATAAGCATAATGGAGTGGAATGGATTTGTAAACAATGACTACAATTCTGAAAGAAAGCTAAATAACGAAACTGGCCTACCTTGGCTTGAGAGATCTTTGAGAATGCCGAACTTTTCGTTTTCCCCCATGATTTGTTTTTGATCCTCATTAACGTCAATCTTCCAAATTAAAATTACCAGACCCTACCCAACTGAACTATACAGCACTCTGCCTCTTCCAATCAGGAAGTAGCAAGGGAGCTGTTGATAGCACTATCCCTATTACCTCGTTTTAGCTGATATTGATTACGAATTCGAGGGTACAGTGATACATTTGACCTCTAGGGTAGAGAAATTACAAATTGTAATTCACACAAATCTACAAAAGATGAAAGCAGAACGGTTAATGCAAAATCAAGTCTCTCAGTATTTCCAAACTGGTTGTGCCAAAAATCAAAGTAAATTCTCCTAACTGCAAGGGGTGGGCCATGGTATAGGTGTGGGGTATTCTGTATTGGGGCTATGGGTTTTTCCTGCAATTCTTGTTTATCCTTATTAAATGATTGACATTTAGATTAGACTATTCAAAAGAGGCTGATCATGAATGCTGTGAATCTCTTTATTACACCTAGCTATCTATATCTGTTGTCTTCGAAATAAATTTTTAACTAATCCAGAACTTGTAACTATACTCTTTTTCACTAGAATATCTAATTTTTCATTGTGCCTATTTTTTCTTGAATTTTTTCTGATTTTGAGTCTTCGAGTATTCCTACATTATTCTCAAGTACCAAAGGTTTACTTTTCCTTGAAAATCAAATGAGTGCTTTTCAAATAACGTTTTAGGGATCATTCACCAGATACGTAAAACCTCTAGGGGGAGGGATGGTGCCATGATTTGTTACGCTATTGTTTAATCTATACGGGGGGCTATAGTACGGAGCATTGCGACAGGAGGAGGTGTGTCTCAAAAAACATTAAATTTAGCATTATGTAACTGGTGAATGGTCCCTTACTTCACCATAAAACAAAGCGAGAGCAGAATCAAGAATACCAGAATACAAAAAAGTTTTCAGGTCTCAGTGAAATTTAAGTACTGTGTTATTTTCGACTTATTATTAAATCTCATCAATTTTTAGTCTCAATGTTCTTTTATAAGAAAGAGTGTAGTTAAATTTCTCCATCCTTTTATCTGTCTTCTTGGATAGTTTCTGACATTATACTATGTTACATCATTGCATTCTCTCTTGAGAGGTGCATTATTGTGATCAGCTTTATATAAGCAACGAAACATTTCACAAAATATATGCGTATGAGGTATCATTTTCATAAAGAACAAATCCTCTCCTGTTAAATATGGAAAGACACATCTTCATAAGTTATATCAATCCATAAATTCCATAGCATTTATAAATACGTTTAGACATTAGATTACAGGAAACTGCAAAACGCCTCTTTTTTGTACGGCCTTGATCCTTCCCGAACTTAAAGCAGCAAAAGACCACTTGTCGTAGTCTGCTGCGTACCTTTTCCCAGATAACGGAGACCCAGGCCCATTAATCGGTATAAAATCCACCTTTTTACTGGCTTCCGCTTTCCTTTCTTGGCTTCTTCCTTCCCTTGAAATAGCATTCTTCTTTGTCCTACCTACCGAACTGCCTGTCTTCTGCCGTGAAGTAGAACGACGTCCATTTTCGCCATCATTTTTCCCACCATCTACAAGTGGATGTTGACCAAAAAGTAGAGGCATAGTACCTAATTGATTTTTACTTAGCCAAAGCTGATACGCTTTCTGTCCTCTAAGTCGTTTTTCTGCTTTTTCCTTCTTGGCCTTCTCTTCTTCCCTCAACGAAACTATTTCTTCTTCCTTGAGCATCTGTCTCTTCAATATATCTTCGCATCTCTTATCTTTTTGCCACTGGTAGTGTTTCAGGATTCTAGCACTCTCTCGATTACCCCACAAGGTTGCTAAGCTGCAAGGGGTATGCCCTCTCTCATCTTCATAGTCAATAGTACCTCCAAACTCAATTAAGGATCGTAGACATGGAACATTCCCACAAGCAGCAGCTTGATGCATAGGAGTTATACCTGAGTCGGTGACACTGGAATAAAGTAAATCTCCGTCAGTATTGAGGCCAAACTAAACGTTTTGCATTGGAAGCAACCAGTGGTGTAGCGTGACTTCTTTTTCTAGGGGGGAAGGGGTGTGGAGCAATAATTTAGCAACAGAAACTGATAAGCTGTGCACTTACCGACAGCAGCGTTTTTCTAGCAAGAGTTCCTTATTTCAATGGAGTGCATTGATACTAGAAAGGGCATCCGAAACACTCTCTTGACTATGCTATGGCAAAATATGACGTCACTTACCGTCGACAGTCATCGAATCCAAATTTTCCGACGAGATCACCGAAGGCTGGGGGGGTGCTAAACCTCACATACGCCTTGCTAGCTACACCCCTGGAAGCAACAATAGGTATTACTTAATGCTGTATAGGAAAAGGATTTAAAGCATTCTTATGAATGGCTATGAATCAAGAAAAACATATGATAAATGCTTAAAGTGAAGAAATACCTGGATGGATCAGCCCCAGAAGAAAGAAGATAGTCTACACATGCAAATGATCGCTCTGATATTATACTATTTATGACCAAATGTAGAGGTGTCCATCCATCAGGAGTTTTGTTGTTCACATCTACGTTCATTTTCTCGATTAGAATTTTGAGACATTCTAGTTGGCACTCAAGAGATGCAAGGTGAATTGCCGATAATCCCTGTAAAAAGAGAAAAATGAGATTACTTCAGCTAACGCATTTTTTTGCAATTACCTGCCTTAGGAAATATACAGTAGAGTCCCTCATACAAGAAACAGCCTTTTCAATTTCAGGCCTGGTGTGTTTCTTGTAAAAAGAGATAAAGACTCCAATTTAGAGTAAAGTTTCTTGATAGAAAAGTCATGCTATACCATTGATCAGCTTAGTAGTACTCTGAAGACTGATTACTATACTGCAAAGGCAAAGGGGTTTATATAGAAATAATGTATTGTTATGTTTTTCAAAGGTTTAATGCATAAAATAGTTTACTTAATAAGAAACAAGCATTCTTTCAGACCTTGACCAGTTTTTTATAAAACAGGGTACTGTTTTGAAAATCAGGACCTGTGTTTCTTAAATTTTTGCTACTTATATGTTGAGCACTACTGTAGTAACTATTTGGGTGGGACCATGTGGAAATATTCTTGAGACCTCATCCATTTTCACACATGAAACAGTATCTTCATAATAAATGCCATGCTTTGTAATGCTTGCTACACAGATAGATTATAGCTGTCTGGCTTTTTCAGATCTCACAATTTTTACATCACCAAGTTTTCAAGATGGCTTACTGAAATACAAGCTCAACCAGAAATGTAAAATAGAAAATTGTGGAGTTTGTTATTTTCGGGCTCTGATTAGCGATGAAGTTAAAGTTAACCTACATCCAAGCTCAACCAGAAATGTAAAATAGAAAATTGTGGAGTTTGTTATTATGAAACTTTCTGCATGCAAAACTGACAATTAAATTTATCTGAATATTGAATTAAGCATGACTTCCATGGTTTTTCTTAAGAAAAATTTAGAACTGTACATAAAATCCTGCGATGCTGTGTTCTTTTGGTTGCAAGTGGGATGGAACTGCCTGATTTTGGAGAGAAGGAGTTAGTAAATGCTACTACCTCTAACAATTCAATTTATGGTTGCATTTCTCCTATCAGTTCATACCTAAATCTACCATTTTTACTGCTATTTACTTTCTTACACCCTTGGGTCACTGAATAATAAGCTTCTGAATTGCGCATGTTTTTTCTTTGAATTGCACAATTTCTTTTAGAACTGCTCCTTAAAAAAACGCTGATAGCTTCCCATTTAAGCAGCATACACCTACATCTTTATCTTCAAAGTCCAAGGAAATTTTCATCATATCCAAGCTCTGTTCTAACCAAACCGGGTCCCCAACTCTTGATGCCATTAGAACATCATCCTCTAGTCGTCTCTGCAGGTCCGATTTTTTTTGTAGCTTTGATTTACTGGTGTCACTGACCTGTCTTGCATTATTAACGTGCTCTGGAGTACTAGCGGGGGCTGCCATTTCTATATCCGATGAGAATCAGTAATTAATGGTTCATATGAACATCTTCGCGATGATGGACACTCATAGATACTGGGATACGATAGTTCATACTGTCTCTTTGATAACGTAGCCACTAAATTGCTCAATTACTTTCCAGATTTTGATTCATCTTTCGCCACGATCGATCAGTTGCCTCTTTGCCAAAGGATATTTCGTCCCTTGGAAACAAAATAAATCAGCCATATTCGTACTGCCTCTGTACGCGTTGCTGGGAATTAGAGAATCTCGTTTGCAATTTTATGGCATGTGTGTTTGAAGTGTGATAAAAGATGGTGTGTTGGTAGGTGCTTTGCTGGTCTGAAAGGAAAAACTACTGCTTAACAGTTGCTGATTTATTTCAACATTCATCATGGTTTGTACATATTCATTGTGTTTCCAAGTTTTTCTTCTTTATTGACATCTCAGCACAGATGAAAACCTTCCCTTGGGCCAAGGCATGACCGTTCATGCGTTGGAGGATTGAATATTGTTTTCCCAGTAAAAAGTCAGACGAAATATTTGGGAATGGTTAACTCTAGTTATGTATACAGCCAGTGAAAGACGTGCTATATTCTTCACAAAGCAACATAGAGCAAGCAAGTCAAAGAGAGAAAACACAAATATTAAATTAAAACAACTCGTGCTATCGGCAAATAGAAGTTATATTCGAAATGCATCACAAGGTGTCCACTCCGGCTGGAAATACTGGAAAAGCTGGAAAATGAGCCTTTTTTAAGAATTTGGCTGGAAAACCAAGGGTTTTTTTTCTGATTGGGTTGGAAAAGCTGGATTTTTATTTTTGGACCTAATGATAACAGCATTATTAGATGAAAAATGATCTTATTGAAAAAAGGATTGACGAAGAAAAGATGTTTCAATATCATTTGGGACAGGCCTTTTTTCACCAAGTTGACCCAGGATTGGAATTTTCCCTGTTTTGCCAGGGGTGGTTGGTGGATCCTTGCCTGCCAGGGATGGTTTACGGGAAGACATTGAATTTATATAGGAAAATCCAGTTTATTGGAAATTTTAAAGCTACTTAATATTTTGTGACAATAGTCTGACAGCATTTCCAATGGCTGGAATTTCAGATCAAAATTCATGGTATGTCTGGAAAAAAATATCCTTTTTCTGCCCAAATGGCTGGAAAAGGTCACTTTTTTCTGAAACTCTGGATGGAATTTCAACTTTAACTCAGTGGAAACCCTGCATCAGTATCTAGATCTATACAGGTGCCTATGTGGCATAGTTATGCAGTTATTTATCAATATTTAGATCCAAAGCAAACACTACAGCTTATAATTGTTTTGAGGGTTGAGTATGTTAACATATTGTTTGGTGTTGATCTTTTAAAAGATTGGTGTCAGATTGTATACAGTTTCATCACAGCAATGAGCTTTTATTTTATCAAGATGGCTTTGAAATTGGCTGCCTGATTGCATTTCTTTGTTTGTTCCAAGGTTTAAAGCAGAATGTTATCAATATAGCACAAGATAGCTATTTTTTATATTTGACTTGCTAGGAAGTGTGAGGAATGAACCTAGATTCAATCCCCATAAATATTGGTAGTGGAAAATCCTAACTAGAAACTTTGCTTTGTGCTCAGAATATCTTCCCTACACACTTGCGTTTGTACTTTCCAATACTGGACATGCACAATCATTCTAGTGGTTCTCTGGCTGCACATTTGAAGAGGCGAATAGGCAAATACATTAGATTGTTTATAAAAATTTCTAAATCTGACCCACACACAAAGTTCTGGGAAGTTACCTTAGGCACGTACCATGAATTCTTGAAAGTTGAAGTTAGTTTGATCCACGCACTAAGCAAGCTTTCCAGTCTGGTAGAAAGTAAAAATAAATTAATTTGATTAATCTGTGAAATAATAGAACAAATGTAGAATTTATTTGAATTCTATGTATGCATCATACATGCATGATGCATGTTTGTATATCAGAATGGCAAATGTTCTTGGCATGATAGCAAATCTAATCAACTTTTCATAAAATGAAGTTTAAAAAATGGAAAAGCTGAAGCCCCAGCATAATGATGAATACTAGTTTCGATGGTTAGAGCTTCATTTTGGAGTTCCTTGCTAGTCTTCTCCACCTATTTGTATCATTTTCTTGATTATTTCAAAGTTGGCTCCTCATTGATGTCAACCTTTATCTGATCTTTCTACCTGAGTATAGGCTTGCCTCTTATTTACTTGAGATGTCCCTGCAAAGTTGAAATTGTCCCTGCACTTAGCAAGCTTTTCAGTCTGGTAGAAAGTAAAAATAAATTAATTTGATTAATCTATGAAATAATAGAACAAATATATTATTTACTTGAGAAGCTTATATTTGATACTCAATGCCAGGGGCTATGCAGTTATTGCTCTTTTTCTAACCAGGTGATGTATACACTGTTTGAGCATGCTTCAGGCTATGCTATTTTCAAAGTAATTGCTAAGGAAGAGATTGGTGCTTTATTACCACAAGTGCAAGAGTCTGTTTTGGACCTTGAACGATTTGGTAAAGTTGTGAAACTGATCGCTTTTTCACCATTTAAATCGGCAGTTAATGCTCTTGAGAATCTCAACAGTGTGTCTGAGGGTGAGTATGTTGTTAGATTTGGCTCATTTGATTTTGAAACTTAACAAGTGAAACATCTGATTGTTAAGGATATAGCCAGCATGTTTTAACTGAACACCTTCAAGCTATTTATTGATGTTATATGCAGGGTTTGTATGGGCTTTCAAAAGTTTTGGAAAAGTATGGAAATTGGTAATGCAATTTTCTGAGACCTGGAAAGTTTGGGGAAAAGAGAAGTTTTTCAAAATGGCTATGGAAAAGTTTTGGATTTCTGTTTGGGGAAATTTTAAAATATACTAAAATATATATAACTTAGTGTCATGTTAAATATTGTATTTCTTATGTCTGTTTATTTTACTATTTATAATATAATAAAACATAATCTGCCAAAAAATCATAAAATATAGCATTGAAAGTAATATTTTCTATTTTTATTGGGTTGAAAATGGAAACAATGATGTTTTTCATGGGTTTGGAAAGTTAGTGATTTGACTTTGGAAAAGTTTTGGAAATATTATTAAAGGAGTTTGTACCAACCATTTATATGGTATTTTACATGGGCATGCATTTATATAATAATGCAAAAATAATAAATACTTTCTTTAAAGTTGCTTAGCAATATGCTAGTTGAAGCCAACTATCATACTATATAAGTCAGATTAGAACTAAAACTAATTAGCGTTACAGGGGACCTTGGCTTGGAACAAAATTTTTGCATTATCTGCAGCTTCAATCAAGGTTCCTAGTTAAGTTTACATTTATTTAAAAATCTCTAGTGATTGGTACTCATTGATTTTGATTTGCAATGTCTACCATAGTTTTTGGTAGGAAGAAATTTCAAAGCAAACTACCTAAAAGTGCCTTCATAATAACACCTGATTGTTAGATGTGCCTCCAACTGACAGTTTTGCAACCCTACACTTTTTCAAGCCCTGCATACAGTAGATATATATTTTTTACTATTATGCTATTAAACTATTAGACCTCAGCAAATGTAGTTTCTTACATCCACTAA
Organism: Cassiopea andromeda; assembly: GCA_018155075.1. Lineage (NCBI taxonomy): Eukaryota > Metazoa > Cnidaria > Scyphozoa > Rhizostomeae > Cassiopeidae > Cassiopea > Cassiopea andromeda. The sequence continues at coordinate 662,642 of WIPJ01000174.1, forward strand.
TCAACATTGAGTCAGATATGAACAATAGTCATTACTTTTGGCCAGATTCCCAACAACTCATGCACTGATGAAGTTATGTTTAGCATTTCTATATCTTTATTTGTGTCATTTGTTGTAGGTGTGGCACATGATGACCTAAAAGCATTCCTTGAAAGTAATATTCCAACTGGAAAGAAAAAGAGCAAAGTTGTTCTGGGGGTTGCTGATAGTAAGATGGGTGGTTCTATTCAAGAGAGGGTTAACATTCAATGTGAAACTGGAGATGCTGTTCCTGAAATCTTAAGAGGAATTCGATTTCATTTTCATAAAATGATTGAAGGTAACTCTCAACTATTTCTGATTCTATATGTTTGCTTATATTTTGCACTTATATTTTATATTTAAATTGTTTTAGATTATGTTGCACATATTTTTTTGAAAGTTACCATAATTATTCAATTTACTGTGCCCCCTTCCAATAAGTGCACTCCCCAAATTAACCCACCCCTTCTGGGCAAAACTTGTAATAAGTGCACCCCCCAATTAAGTGCACCCCAAGTAATTGTAGAATCTTAAGAAAATCCTTAGAAAGCCACATGGCTCATGTTTTTTTACCTGCAAGACTTGATTCTTACATTGAAAATGGTAAAGATACAATATAAATTTGATTTTGTAAGATTAACAAACAAAGGTATTCCATTTTAGCCAGCTTATTAAGGTAAGTTTTAAGAAAATGTCAGCCTCAATCTCAAAAACTTGAGATGCTGGCAAAAAATTAGTTTACTTATATAAATAAGCTTGTATCTGTTTCAATACAGTTTAGATGAAGAATCTTATCTGTGAAATTTGTGATGAGCACCTGCCCTTTGTAGAAGTGCACCCCCAAATACATGCACCCCTGAAACTTGGAAAAATTTAATGAGCGCACCATTTGGTTAATCAATTAATTATGGTATAATAAATTTACATTTAACTAGAACCAATCAGAGAAGCAAGTTGTCTATTTACACAATGTTTGTTTTGTTGTACTACAATTTTTCTTTTGAAGAAAGTAAGGCTTGCAGAGAATATGGCTAGCAGATTTATAGAAAAGGGAGTTTTATGCAAATTCTCTCTGAGGATATTTTTGTGTTTTAAAGTATCACTCAGAAAATTCTGCATGGAGTGACACAGTTTTGCATTCTTCCTTACCGTGATGTTATATGGATATTGTAAGTTAGTGCTAAGTTATACAATGTTCTAAAGCTAAAATATCTCTTTTTGAATGTATTTATATGTAAAAATGTAATTTTTTATTAAGCATTTTGTGTTTCTAAATGCAGTGAAGCTAAAAGACAGTTACTTTTCTGTTTAGGACTCTCAGAATTGGGGGCTTCAAAAGCTCAACTTGGATTAGGACACAGCTATTCAAGAGCAAAAGTGAAATTCAATGTGCACAGAGTTGATAACATGATCATTCAAACCATTGCTATTCTTGATCAACTAGACAAGGACATCAATACATTTTCAATGAGAATTCGGTAGGATTCAATATATACACACACACACACACACACACACACGCACACACATATATATACATATATATAAATATATATATATATATATATATATATATATATATTTATATATGTATATATGT